>JABUQX010062850.1:0-60591 GCA_015478945.1 Trachelipus rathkii | reverse complement strand
TATACTATATATTATATATATTATATATATAATATATATAGATATATATATATTATATATTATACTATATTATATATAATATATAATATAGATATATATTAATTTGTATGATAACCTTTGCTTTAATGAGACTGCATGGTTTCACCAAATCGAAAAGTGGTAATATTTACCACTGATTGGGTAAATATAATCTTCTCATCGAAGCACTCGTTGAAATCATTTCTTATGAGAAAATCCTAGCTGAACACGGTAGTTCCAAACTGCGTAGAAAAAAAAAAAAAAAAGAAAAAAAAAAAAAAAGATATAACCAAATAACGTAGCATATCCCGAATGAGTTCTTATGGAATCATGGGTTTAAAAGGCCCGAGTATGCAGCATATAAGTGATTTTAATTTTTTTTTTAACAATATCATTAAAAATGTAATACATTATAAAAATATTTTTTTGAAACAACAAAAAAATCATTTGTTAGAGATATTTTGTGGCAAGGTGTATATTTGCACGTTTCAATACTTTGCCAAGAATTTTTCAAAAAGCTGGTCCACTCTTGACAGTATCTGAAAGTGAACTTGAATATTTCCAAATTTTTTCAGCATTAAAACTTTGAACTCTTAAACAAATATATAAGTGCCCTAAATAAAAACTTAAAAAAATTTCCAGCTTGTTTTTTTTTAGTCCAACCCTGCATGAGACATAATGGAATCATACAGATAATATGAAAACATTTAGTTGTCTTCAGACAATCGGGATGTTATTTTTTTCTAAAAATACTTTTTATACGTTATAATTGTCTAATTAATGATTTGTTAGAAAAAAAAAAAATAACTTATATGCTTCATACTAGGGCCTTTTAAACCCATGATTCCCCAAGAACATTCGGGATATGCTACGTATTGGTTATGTTTTTTTTTGTTTTCTGTTTTTTTAACTTCCAATATTTTAGTTCATAGTTTACTACTTATCGATTGCAACAGCCTTGCACTTAAGCAAGATTTATAAATTTAACCCCAATTCGCTACAATTATAGTGGTAATATCACCAACTTTTCGATTGAAGATGAAACCCTGCCGTTCCTTCACTACAGCAAAGGTATCGTATACTATATATAATATATATATATAATAACTATATATATACTAAATACTTATATTACATTGAATATATATATATTATACATATATATATATATATATATTATATATATAGCATTATATTAATGATATATTAAATATATCTATATATAGGGTATAATATACTACTAATAAATTAATATATAACTATTATATATTTGTAATAAGTCTATATAATAGTACCTATATATTATTATATAATTATTTATTATGTATGTAATATAGCTTATAATATATATATTATTATATATATATTATATACAATATAAACTATAGTATCATATAGTAATATATACGATCTATAGCTATGTCGAATAAATGAGAGGTGTTTCATAAACTTACACGTTTAATATATATAGTATAATAAATATTTGTAGAGTAGCTAATAATATATATTTAGTTGTGTATATGATATATATATAGTAGTATAAATTTATAATTATTTTATAGTATATATATACTATATATATATTATATATAAAATATACATTATATAATATACATAGAAGAGAAAATGTATTTTGTATTATATATATTATGTTAGTACTCATATACTCTATATGTATTACTGAAGAGTGGCTTATCCAACAAAGTATATTATTATATTATATATATATAAATATTAATACTATTATTATATATATAATATATTACACATATATAGTATATATTATATATATACTATATAGGTATTTTATTTATCATATATTTATTATATATAATATATATATATATATATTATATATATATATATATATAATCATAATACTAATAATATATATAATTATAGTATATAATATATATCTATTATATATAATTAATATAATAGTATATATTATATATATAATATATATATTTATATATATATTATTATATATATATATATTATATATATATATATATATTATAATATATTATATATATATATATGAAGTGTGTGTATCGAACAAAGTGTGCATTGAGGTGTGTACCGAATGGTTTGTATCGAACAAAGCGTGTACTGAAGAATCTATAAGGTATTATATGACAATTGGTTCAGCCTCCCATACCTTTGATAAACTGCTTTGGAGTGAAAAGAGGAATGCTATGTTTGTCAAAAACTTAGACTCAACTCGACTGAATTTGAAGCAGACAGAGCTAAGTTGGAAGAGTAGAGGGAACGACTACATACTTGTGTCGAACAAAGGACAGACAGCACCAGTGATGTGGTTGGACAATAAGCCTGTTCATGTTTCAAATTAGTGCAGATGTGGAATTCCAGTAGGTAAAGTGTCATCGATGGGACTCTAAGTTAGTATGATCCCAGATATTTTCTTGAAGAACAAAGGAATATTCTCTCAACCAACTAGAACCTATGAAGGTATTTCTAGACAATTGGTTCGCCTCCCACCTTTGATAACTGCTCTTGAAGGAAAGAGGATGCATATTGTTTGTCGCGACAATTAGACCAAATCGACTGCATTATTGAAGGCCCAGCAGGAAGCTAAAGTTGGAGGTAGAGGAAACTACGATACTTTTGTCGAACAAAAGACAGACAGCATCCCAGTAATAAAGGGGTTGACAATAAGTCTGTAAATGTTGTTTCAAATTAGGGTGTGGATCCAGTAAGTAAATGCCGTCAATGGGACGCCTAAAGGAATCAATATATCGAAATTTGCAGCCCTTCACCATGAGTACAACTAAATATATGGGCGTCGATTTGTTGAATAATAAATTGAATTGTACAGGGGACAATTTAAATCAAAAAGGTAGTGAGGATTTTTTTTACCGCTGACTGAGAGTAGTAAACGCTGGCTGTTATACGCCGTGTAAACTTCAATAGGGGAGATCTACCAGTTATGCAACTTCAAGGGCACATAGCATCTGGCTGATATTGTGCCGAACTAAAAAGAGGAGATTTCAAATTCCCAACAAATTCAAAAAGAGAACAGCGGTGCGGTTCGCCCATGCAGTCTTGTAATGCTTGATGAGGGAAAATCCATTTACAAGATGGGGTCAAGAGAGAACGCGTACATTAGCATAAAAAACTATGAACATAATGCATTAAACTGCGACGTATATTTGTGTTTTACAAGGAGAAAACCGTGTTTATGGTTTTCATTCCCAGGTAAATTTTTAGATATGGGATGACCACACTCGCTTGAAAGCCATCCACCGCTTAGGTCCTACTCAATGAATCGCTCACGATTATTTCTATATATATACCGTATTCATATATATATATATATACATATATACTATAATAATATATATATATATAAATTATTATATATATATATATTATATATATATATGTATACTTAGTACTATTTATATTTTTATTTATATATATATATAATATATATAGACTTATATATATTATTATATATATTATATATAATATAAACCGTATATATATATATATATAAAAATATATATATAATATATAGATAATAAATAATAATATATATAATATAATATATATATATATATATATATATATATATATAATATATATATAATAAATATATATAGATTTACCGATATATATATTATTATAAGTATATATATATATATAATATATATATATATATATATATTATGTATATATTATATATATAATATATATTATAGAGATATATATATAACATATATATTATATAATATAGTATATTTACTCTATATATATATAGGGATATATATATATATAATTATATATTATATATATATTTTATTATAATATCAGGTTCACACTTTGAATTTGGAATTGAATTCCCTGACATCCCTGACCCAAATCTGCAAATTTTCAGGCAAGTTAAGGGGAAAGTTTTTTTTTTTGGGGGGGCGTTATGAAATCCTTAATTCTAACTCCAGCCGATTTAATCAGTTCTACATTAAAATTATTGAAATTACTTTACATTTTTTTCTCATCATGAACGAATATTAACAAAAAAAAAAATAAATTTTATATAATTCAGGCCTATACCTTCCCCATAGCCGTCCAAACGCATCTTTTTGTATTTTTTCAAAAGTAAACAGTTTTTTTTTATACAAAGAAAATAAATTAAAAGCGTACATTAATAGCCTGGTGAAAAACGTCCACTGTGATCACAAAAGTTTTAAATGGGGAGGTTCACTTTTTCTTCTCAAGCATCTGAAATTTTGCATTTTATAGCGTCTTCTTACTTCAAATTCTTCAGTTTTAACATCTTCTCTGCTCTTCATAAGATCTGTAATGGATAATTTTCTTTTCAACCTTTTTATTTGCTTCTTCTTCTTTTTGGTCTTTTCCTTCGTTGAGATGTTCTTCATATATCCTATGAGCAGCTCTTAATTTGTCAACATTTTTTTGAGTGATAAGATTATGGATACTTTCATGAGATCTTATAGCATTGCGCACTGTTCTTTGAGAAATCAGAATATGTGTCTTTTCAATTTTCCATAAAATTGCATTTTAATTTATACAAAACCCTCCTCCCACTGTCGCATTTCCATGCGAAAATATTCAGATCCTAACTTAATAATTCCACAATTCCAGCATAACAATGACTTCCAAGGTACATATAGAGAAAAAAAACTAATCAAGTCTTTTTAGGAAGACAATCACCATCCAAAATATTTTGAAATTTTAATTCGTATATTGGAGCTTCACTTTGCAGGATTAAGTGTATTAGGCTTTTGCTTTCTAGTAAAAATAGGGCAAGTCCAGGTTAATCACATATTTACATTTCAACAGCCCCATTTTAAAATTTGAAGACTACCGCACTATCTGGAACATTAATTTAAAGTTTCCTCTACTTCCACACAAGAATTTAAAGACATTTTATCATCACCTTTAATGCCCATATTTCAGATCTTGTGACATCATCTTTAATGCAAAAGATGAAACTGATTGATATACTGTTGTTATTAATAGAACACTCAGGGTCATTACAATCGGTTGAGTATAGAAGTTGATGGAATGCATAATTTTCAGTGCACACACTTTTACAAAATATTGATTATTAGAACACATTAACGAAAAAGGCTTCAAATGATGGTTGGTCCTGTGAGTTTTGAATTATAATCAAATGTTTCAGCTATTTATAATGAAACTTCGGTTTGGCGTCCCATGTTAGATAGATCAAAGTTCTTTTTACATACTTTACAGTAGCTTGAAATCAGGACGTTTCCAACCACCTGATAAAACTGGGTTCAGTTTGATCGTCCAACACGTGTAGTTTAAAGTTATTTTTTTTGTATTGAAGTCATTTTAGAAATAAATAATTAATACCTTCACTGCACAAAAATCCAAATCACTTCGTCAAGTGTGGTATCATAACATCCAAATTATGTACAAATCCCCAAAAAAAGAAAAGTGAAGTTACTAATATAAAAGAAACTGAAGCGAAACCATATTTCTGAAATGATCATTCCTTGCCCATCCATTTCATTCACTTATCAACATTACATCTCTATCCACAATTATACATTAAGGAAAAAAAATATCAAAAATATGCAACTTTGTCCATGGATCAACTGTCATGTTTTGAAATTTAAGAATTTCCCTACTTTTTGGAAATTTCCTTGCGATTCAACATTTTTTCAAAACCGTTCCCTGACTTTCCCCTGACCTTCCCTGACTTCCAGAAAGTGTGAACCCATATAGCTATCTAGTATATAATATATATATACTATAGATATATATATATATATATATATATAGTATATATATATATAGTATATATATTATATATAATTAATATATAGTATATATATAATTAAGCTATAATACTATTATATATATATATATAATATATATAGTATATATATATATATATATATATATATATATATATATATATATATATATATATATATATATTATATATATAATAATATAATATATATATATATATTATAATAAATATACTTTCTACAATATTTTCAATTACTAAAAGTCTAAATTTGAATAAAAAGGAATTGCAGTTTATTTGTTACGACGATCTTAACTCCGTGAGATGCTTTAAAGCATCACCCTATTTTTGGGCATAGGGCATCAAAAAAAAATTAAAAAAATAAAAATAAAAAATATAAAGACGCCTTATATAAAGTCATAAGAATGTTAATCTATAAGTGGAATCACTCACTGGCTCAAAGGGTTAAATATACTGTACTTATGCTTACCTTTTTCAGTCTATCCACTAAAACTGCTTTCAGTCCAGATTTGTCCAACCCTCTTTTATCTAATTCAGCTCGAAGATCAACAACTCTAAGGTCTTCAATTTTCTTCATTTTGGTAGTTAGGTATATATTTATAACTGCAAAAATGTCAAAAAAATTTTTGTTTGGATTATGCAAAATGACCTGTAGAAACATTTAAATATTTATCTATAAGTTGATCAATAAAATAATTCAATCAATAGCTATATGTTTTGGGGTTAAGTAGCTACCATACAAGTATAAAAACTAGGGGCACACCAGATATTGTGTTTTACTATCCAGCTACCAGTGGAATGAAACACAATGGTTACAAAATTTATAATTGTGCAACTTGTAAATTTGTAACTTGTACCTACTAGTCCAGTAACACAACTGAAGTACAAGACTTGTTGCTACAATTTTTAAGAAGTGTGGCAACATTTGCATTAGTTCTGCTGTGTATTTCTGTATTATATGAGCCAAATCAAAAGGCTGATTATGCCTTACATCTGCGGATTTTGCATTTAACTCTTAATATCAAATGTGCTTACAATTATGAATGAAAATCATAAGAAATTGTTTTATTTTTTCTTTCCGTAAAAATTTATTAAGCATTCATGAATTAAATTTTTAAGAAAAATTGCTGCATTCTCAAATAGTTAAAATACTTTTTCTCAAGAACCATTGATAGAACCTGTACAATGTTTCATTTTAGAACATGGCCAATGTTTCATTTTTAAAGATCTTTTGATGGGCTTTCATTTCATAATATGACAGGGTATAACAAGAAAATCCCGTCGTAAATCCTCGGTTTGTTGTCCTTTATAAACTTTAACTTAATTGAAAATATATTTCTTAAAGTGATTTTGTGAGTTATTACAGTTTTGAACATTGGTATATTACTTACTTTAAACTAATTTAACTCAATTTACTTTGAATTTGAAAATTTAACAGTGACTATTGATTTATGAAGTGCTGTTTAGGAAAGCTTCTAAGTCATTTTCGATTGCGTTTTGCTGATTTTTCTTAGCTAGGTTGTAAATAATTTATAGATAGGGTTATTTAGTAATTATCAAAATCATGACAAGAAGCTTGCAGAAATATTTCTGATTGTGACTTTCTCGATTTATGCATTATTTTAGTTAGGTTGTAAATAAATCTTAGTTAGGAATATTGACAAAATACGAAATATTATGAATTAATTATAATACGAAAATTGTGTTTGTTTGTCTTTCCTCTCCTTTCATTTTGCAAATATAAAGGTCCATTTTGTACAAGGTTTACTAAATAGGTTATTGGACACTTGATCCGATAACAATAGTGTTATCCCTACAAAAAAAGTCGTAATTAGCCAACTTTTTTCCTCCAGAGCATTAATAAATTATAAATGTAAGTGAAACAATAAAAAAAAATACTTAGAATTTTTTGATAAATGCTAGTCACTTTACCCACATAATTAAAAAAAAATATATATAGCGTCGGGCGGGGTGACGTGGACCACTTTAGGTATAACTTGGTCTCCCGACTCTCCCCTAATGCACTTTTGAAAAAAAAAAGTTTTTTTTTGTTTGAAATCATTGTCCTATAGTCGGGCATAAGCACACAAAAAAATAATATGTAATTCTAATATAAAGTTTATTAAGTTTGAAATAACGCCGACGTCAGCCTGACCGTGGGGGTGAAGGCGGACCACCACGCAGGGGCTGACTCGGCCATCTGTTTAAATTCATTTTTTACGTATAAATTCAATTTTATATTTTAATTTTTACTTAATATAATAATTATTTATCATATTAAAATTCGTAATTAAGTAATAAAAATGTCAATAATGATAAATAAATACGTAATATAAATAAGGTGGTCGATTCACCCTCTCCGCCCAAAATTTTGACACTTTCTTTGAACTCGTTTTTTTTTATTAAATTTCATTTTTTAAAAAATTTTCACTTATATAAGTAACTTTTATACATTTAAATTAATTATAGCGATAGAAATATGTCATATAATACATAAAATACGGAAAAAACAAATGTGGTCGAGTCCACCCTCATCAATTTATACAGCGGGAGTGAACTGGACCAAGTTAGCCCCTTTTTTTTTGCCACTAATATCTGGATTCAAAAATTGTACTTTGCCGAGTTTAAACTAACTACTCGACGTGTAATCCACTGAAAAAATAATTAAATCGATCACAATTTTCATTTTATAAACAGAAGTTAAAAAAAAACCATTTTTCCAAAGTGAGGTATCTATGAAGAAATTTTTACCCTAATTTCTAACATTTTTTAAAAATATAAAAACTTTCTAGAATTAAATATGATCTAAATAAAACTTGTAGTACTACCGCGTGGCTATAAAATGAGCGAAAAAAAATTTTTTTTTTATTATTATTTTTTATTTTATTTAGAGTGGACAGAATCACCCCTCCTAAAGAGGCGGGCCCGGTCACCCCGCCCGACGCTATATATATATATATATATATCATAAACATTATAGGCATCGCTCATTTTAGGCGTTTCCTGACTAGGCTGATGTGCCTCGGTGGCAGTCTATGGGCCTTTCGGGTTATTAAGAAACCAGCCTACAATAACTTTCCACTTCTTGGATACCAGCCCTAGCCTTAACCCTAAGTTAACAACCACAAATCAAATGAAACCACTAAACAAATGATATTTCACATATATTATTTGTAATGTGGTACTATACATATCCCACACACCTTCTTAAAAGGTAAAAAGCACAAATTTTTTTTTTTCAGAAAAATAGTAAATTACTGGTGAGCAATGCAGCGTTGAAGCATTTTTTACTTGTTGGGGTATAGGGTTTTCTGGGGACCTATTAGGTCCCCCCTAACCTCTTCAGACATAGGTTACTTGGCAGAATCAAAAAAAAAATTAAGGGTCACCTGACATTGCAAAAGTCGCTGAAGCACTAGTTATTATTACCACATAGCTAATGCATGTAATTCCTTACCCACTAGCCAACTAGGCTATAATAACATTTCACTAGACTCCTTCTAGATCCAACCTATTTCTAAATTTCTACTGAAACTTTCTCTGGTAAGAATAAAGCCATTTTCATTTTTTGCATTTGTGCTTACGAAACGTAAGAAATGCTCGAGTTTGTATTCGTTTTTGTCAAACAATGCAAAATCTAAAAAATGTATACCAAATGTAAGGAATTTCCTTAATTCTGTAAGGTTGTTATTTCTTGTACTTGCCGAACTTTGAGCGTTTTTACAAAAAAATTTAAATAAACAAAATAGCGGTGTGGTTGGCCCATTTGAATTGATGGAGGTGTACCCCCGATTTTTTTAAAAATCACAGGATATACTCTAAAAGATATAATAATGAATAATGAAAATAAAAAATGTCACTCTTTGGGAAAAAAAGTTATAGCCGTTATTAAAAATCCTATAGGATTTTCTTATAATAAAAAAAAAATTAAAAATCATAGGATATATATTATATATATATAGCTATATATAGTATATAAAATATAAAATATATATATATATATATATATATATATATATATATATATTATATATAATATATAGAATATAATATATATATATATATATATATATTAGCGTGGCACGATAATGAAAAATGGATATTGCGATAACAATAAAATCGATACAAAAACATTATCACGGTTAACTGATATCCGAATTAACCGTGAAAATATCCACGATAATGCGATACACCGGATAAATCCAAATTTTTAATATTTCCTTTACTATAAATAAAGTTTTAAAAAAACAAGATTCTAGTTTTAGAAATGTTAAAAAATAATTTATTACATGTTGTTTTCCGTATTATATATATATCATATAATATAAAAATTTTTAGTTTACAGACACTACCCAGAAAATATGGGAATGTGCTACTTGCTTTATATAACTTGTAAACTTTTGATATCTTATTAAAATAAATTTATTTTTTTTTTCCCTTTGCTTCTGTGTTATGAAAATTTATAAGAAATTTCATTTTCGTTAAAATCTTGATGTTATAGATTCTATGATGTATGTAAAAAGTCAAGATAAAGGTAATAAAGGATTTGAAATGCAATAAACTAATTAGTAATTACCAATTTATCAAAAAAATTATAAAAATATAATACTATTCTGCGCCTCTTCCAGCATTGTATGTTCCCGTCATAAACATGAGCAAAATGAGAATTAAAGTTTTCAACTGACAGAGAAATTCCTCTTGGGCTCATAGATATCTTTGCCAAGAAGAACAATCGTCCACCGAGCATAGAGGGCATTCAGTATTGTTACCTTAAAGATATCATTGAGCACTTCTCAATGTTAAAAGCTAGGTCTGACAGCTGCCTGTCGATTTCGCCTGCAGGCCACTTATTTACAATGAGAGCGCTGCTTATCTTCTGATGATCATTGATGATGTCTGACTTGAGTATGTTCAGGTATCATCAGCATTCAAGTAATGCTGAGTATAGCCTCTCTTCCAGTCTCTCCTTCGCTGTGCTGGTACTAGTTGGCGTTCTCGAGTTCGGTACGCCACAATAACTCTTCCACCTTCTCTCCTGGGTCTTGAACTCTGACTTTTTTGGCCATTGTTTCTTCAAAAGACTACACATTCAGGTTGAAAACTTGGGTGAAAGCAGTGCAGAAGCTACTCCTCATCTTCCAAGGATTGCTGGAGAACCATCTTGGTCTATGGGTCAGGAGCTGTATTGACGAGGTCGCAGAACTGGAAATTGATTGGCACTTCAAGTAAATCAGCTTTTTTTTTTTTTTGACACGATGAGGTGGATTTCAGCAGCCAAGATAGCCCTGTTCTTCTCCCTGGATTGATCCAGTGCACAGCGACTGGTTGCGTACCTAATAATTGAAAAGCTAGGGACTTACATTCAGCGACACTGAAAAGCGTAAATAAAAAAAGCACTGACAACGGTGGAAACGTATACTTTTTAAAGTTTTAATTAAAATTACTCATATAACACGGTGACGATTATCGCGTTATATAGATTTCTATATTATAATATATATATTATATTATAATATATATATTTTAATTTTATAATGTTATATATGATTATATATATATATAAATATATTATATAGTATTTATAGGAATACTCTTAGAAGAAATACTTGTATAAGATCGTTATATGAATTATATTAAATATATATTATATAATATATATATAATATCATTAGGTAATGGGCCGGAATATCCTCCGCAACAATATCCGGTATCGCCTATCCCGGCCAAGTTTATTTTTAAACTTATCCAGGTATCCGTGACGGATTATGTTTCAATTGTTATCGGTCCAGATAACCGGATAGTTACTTCCTCTAGTAGGTTCTTTCCTCGTTGGGGGATATATTCAAATAATAATTTGTAAAATATATATATTTAATAAATATTTAAAATTCAATATATTATGTTTATAATACTATAATATATATTATATATTATATATGATATAATATATTAATATTAATATATATATTATATATAATAATATAGTATATATATATAAGTGATATATTATATAATTAATTAACTATATATATTTAATATATATGGTTATATATAATATAATTTTGATGTATATTTCACTTAGTATAGACTCTAGATGTAGACTTTGGGTTAAGCCTCTTATGATATATATTAATCAATATCTAGTCAATAATTTTATTTCGTTTACTGTTAACAAAATATACCCATTATTTACCTGTGAAGATTTTACAGGGGAAAAGAAGGAGATAGGTCTTGGTGCGTGCACGTTTCAATGCCTGGTAATCATATATCTATTTATAGTGTCATGGTATAATTAACCTATAGCTAAAAAAAAATTAGAGAAAATAAAAAAGAGTAAATCATATTAAAGTGTTTATGAATTTCAAAAAACATCCGGGAAAATTGCGTCCGGAGGAGCTTGAGGAGGCTGAAGCGTCATGGCATTTATTGGAATTATCCTTTATGTTACAAAAATTATCTCTATGTATATAGATAAAATGAAAAATGATGAATAAGATAAATCCCGAAAATCAGAGTAATATTATAATAATAAGTGATGCATGTCAAAATCTTTCATTTTCTTTCATAAATGTTATTGCCTAAATAGAAATGATCAGGGGACACACCCTCTAAGTATAAATATTTTTGAGTGCAATATCTCCATCATGTAATATTTAAACCCAATATGTAATTTTTTATTAACGTACTTAATTGCGACATGTGGTGAATTAGGAGTTGCGGCTCTAGAGTCGACCAGTTCCGCGAAAGCGTGAAACCATATCCGGCGAGCGTTTATCGTCTAAATTCCTTATTACCCGAATTCGCAATGTAAGGCCGGCCGCCAACACTCTCGCACATACATTTTGGCATTAATATTACCGCGACACAAATATCGTGAATTGCCGGGCCTTATACCAAATTGGCCGGAACGCCCCCACCCCTCCTGATCGATACTACTGAGTAAGGGGGGTGATATTAGTTACCATACCCTCGTAGTTCCCCTAACTATGATAAGCTATGACCGAGAAGACACGCTCTGACTCCTTGACTACATCATAGGTGCGGTGATATAAATATCACTCATGTAGTATATAGGCGTTATTATACGTATATTAAGTTAAATAAAAAGGTTATATTTTATGCCTCTCAATAGAGAGTAATATATAAATAAGGCTCCTATACCTATACATTATTACTCTAAGCTTTATAATTAAAACCAAATTTATATTTATATTTATATTATTTTTTTTATATAATACTAAAATTTTCAGTACATTCAAAAATTGTATTTATCCTATTTCCCATGATATGACTTAATTTATAGCTTTTAAGATGTTTCTTCTTACTGTTAACATTGTTACTATCTCCCTAGAGCGTTAAAATTTCACCCACCGTATTAACTAAGTAATAAAGACTAATGAATATGATTTTAAGCAATTTTATCTCATAGAGAGTATATCTGCTAATAATTTGAATTTGCTCATTTAAAGAGTATGGGGATAATTAGACGTTGTTTCCTCTTCTAAAGTCTGCTGCAGCAGCGCAAATACGAAAACCGCTATTTACAAACATTATTATTAGCGATGTGTGTTCGAAATGTAGCAGATATATATTGTTATTATAGGCTGTTTCTTGTTGATATATAATGCACATATAAAAATGAGATTGGCTCTTCCTTCCGACATTATTAGATGTTACCCATAAACAACTAGGACGTTATCTCGTAAAAAAAAAAAAAAATAAATAAAAATAAAAAAAAATAAAAATAAATAAAAAAAAAAAAAAAATCATTACATGCCACATCAGCAATAAAGCCGATAACGTTTTTTTTTTCAATAATAGAAAATAATAATTAGGTTTTTATGAAATGACCAAAAGGCATTAATCCAAATAGTATTTATAAAGAAATCTATAAGCTCATATAACCAAGGAATATTAAAATTTAAGAATTAACCTTAAATGCATATACGTCTTTACTGGTCATAGTATTTAGTAATATATGTATTAAATGTATAGAGTGTACAATAAATACTAGGTAGATGTGATAATATGCTGACATAAAAATCTACAAAAACCTAACAGCTTTATCATTAATGAGAGTATATATCACTAAAATCCTTGATGAGATAATGCGTTAGTATTTCAAAGAAGTGGTTAAGTAATTATCGCGCAAAGGAATAAATAACCACTTCAGATAAAAGGTCTGCCTTGATATTATAAGATACAACCAGGCAACGAGCAATTCGAGTATTTTGGTAGCAAATCATATGACATGGAATACTCGAACTCCAGAGAGAGCTTACAAGGGAGCGCAAAGGGACATACGCAGAATGTGTGCCGTTGCTGGGGGGGGCAAAAAATAGATTGAAAATAAGTCCTTTTTCAAATATATATATTATATATACTAGTAGTACGTGACATGTTGGATGAAAAGCGTGACATTATGCAAAACAGGAATGCTCGCAGAGCTGACTGCCAGAATGTGTATATATACATGTAGATACTACTAGTATCAACATCATTTAACTCAGTACGTGTGAGAGCAACATGACATCCATAGAGTATTTACTAGACGGTTTTCAAGGTATTACCACCTCATCCACATACCGGGTATAGAGGTTAGTCTAGGTGTCCGTACATTTCTGACATCGTACTGGACTAGTTCTGTACTAGATACTATTACAACCTCAAATGAAAATCCAACGTCCTCATTACGGCAGGCTAGTATTAGGTATCTTGAGAAGTATTAAAGAAATCATTACGACGGATTTCGTTGTTGCATACAATATGTATCATTAATAGTGCACATCTTATCATAATATGTTAGCATGTGATGTGTGCATTACGTGGGAGACCAAACAATGATAGCTAGCGAGGAAATTTACCTAAGCTTGAGTTCAGAGTTGTAGAGTGGCTCTAATGTAGATATTGAGTAATACCGTGAAACTTATTGGAAATATAAGTTCTTCATGGACCGTAATGAATCTCGCTTTATTACCATATAGTAACATATATATATAATAGTATTTATTAATATTGTATGGACTCAGACATTATATATATATATGATGAATCTGGCGCCGAAATGAAGCACAGACACCAACCAGTCAATTGATACCAATCAACCTAGTATCTTACTATAGCTCACCTTTACTATACTTCTTGATCCTAAACAATCATATAGTATTTCTGTGTTTTTTTGTGTGTTTTTTTGTTTATATTTTTGTTAATATATTCTGCTTATATATATATATGTAATGAGTGTATATGGGTGCCTCTTATTATCTTTTTTAGAGATGAGTGTATAAAACTTTCAACCCTAAGAAGAACCACGCAGGTCCCTCCATTCCTTAGTCTTATTCGTTACCCATTTCTGTGTGAGTTGTAAATACTCTTTAACTAGTTTATGTATGAAGTTATCGCCGTGTTAAGAACACAAAATCGCTCGAATGAGAGGGAGCCATCTTGATTGGAATTTAGCACAACTCATAAGTCGCTGTATCCTTTAATACAACATGAGTTTAATAGCTAACCTATATATATGAGTGAAAATTTACGAAATATAACATCATTCTATAATCTTTTTCCACTTCATAGATAACGAAAGTCACTCCAGCCATGATATAAGAGAGAGATCAATTTTATCTAATGCGAACTTACAAACGAGACGAGTTTCAGTCTACACAAGATTATAATCTTCCAAGCAACCATGAGACGTGACTCTTTACGGGTGAATGCTGCAAAAAGGTGTCTAGAAAAAATTCACATACAAAAAAAATTAAATAAGATAAATTAAACCGTGTACGACTGGAGAATTAAAAGACACCCCATACAAACCACAGAAAATATCTCTTTTGCTCCTCCAAAAATCAAGAAAATCACGAACCTGATCAGAGTAGAAAATTTACCGAAATTTAGTGTCGGCACATCAAACCCTTGTGAGATGAACTGTCATCGACACTGGCTGTACAAACATGGACTGTAAAGAGGCCTTACTGTCGTTATTGCGCTAGTCTTTTATGTTTATCAAGCGTAATTTTCGAATAGTAGTTTTATGCGAATAAATTTTGCTTGAAATGAATACATCGCGTGTGCTACACCAGTGTATATATAGAACACTTTTGGCCTAATGGGAACAATCAATTACAATACTCTCTCATAAGGAAATAAAATATTCAACTTTTAACATTCTATTACTTAAATTCAATGCCAATTGTTCGAGATAAGAGTGCAGTGCTGTATTGTAAATTTGTATAATGAAAACTTAATTAACAACTATATTACATTACGATGTAAGCGAGATTATGAGCTGTCCTGGGAAACCACTATTTGTATATATAATTCTTCTAAACCGTTACAACATTCACGTTATATATATAATTACATATGTTATTTAGGTAATCATAATGACGCGGTTATGGTACATTGCGTATGAAACTCAAAGTAGAATCCTATAGTAATATACATATAAAATGTCGATAGGAAGATAGTCCCAACTATCAATTATTTTATTGATGCATTTACATACAGATAAGCCTAATTAAAAAATATATATCATCCCATTCGACATTCACATGTTTGTGCACGGTGTTATTCGATTACGCATACATAGTATATATATATATTATATATAATATATATATATATTACTTTATATTATATAGAGCAGGCGAGAGAGGACCGAGCACAAACGAGAAGAGAAGACAGACATCTGAATGCACGATCGCATAGAGTGACTTAAAGAAAAGTCGAACTCTAGAGTAGAATTCGCGAGAGATAGAGAGACCCATTTATCCAGTACTTGATACATTTCCCGCGGAACATGCTGTGCATTGTGAGATGTCGCGTGCTGCTAGACATCATAACTACTATCATATGACTCGTTCCGGACACCCCATGACACACCAAATATAAGTTCCTTATTATACTTATAGTCACGTTACAATTTTGTATTATACTTTCTTCTGAATGTTGATAGACCAATAGACCAACCCAGTCAGCCTAAAATAATATCCTTTTATATATATAATAATATATATATATATTAATATATACTATATATATATATATACTATATATAGATATATATTATTAATATATATATATACGGGGTTAAGGTTATTAGCACAAGAACTTATTTTTATATTATATCTGAATAAAAATATGCAGCCTAAACCCTATAATGATATTATTAAACCCCTATATATGATATATATATATAAGGTCCTATATTAATTTATATATATATCGTATATATTATTATAATATATATTATTATAATTATATTAATTAGTTAATTATATTATAAAGGATAATTTAAATTAAATTTAATTAAATATTAATATATATATATATTATATATAAAAAAAATATTATAAATATAAATTGAACATATAATCTAGAAATATATTACCTATGGCCCTCATAACCTTTCGTGTGTACTATCATATTATTTTTTTTAAAGATATCACATATGTTAGCAGACTCTGCACGAGACAGTTTCTCACTATGCCTCTCTATAACCCTTTCAATCATAATATTGAGGTCCCTCTATTTTTTGTGTAGCCCGCGGATTTCGAATGTACAAACACTGAATATATATATAAATGGCTATGGGGGTCACTGCCCTCGGATATCGCCCGGAATCCGGGCCGGAATCAACCTGATTTAGTATGGGGAGGATGCGGCCCGATATCATCATGTCTATTACTTTCCCAACGACCCTCGTGACTACTCCTAGATTTTACTCCCCACGCCCATCCAACTCTTCCGCGAATTATCGTGCCCCAGACCATTCTGAAACACCCCTCCTGACCCCTATGTCTCTTCACCACTAGTCCTTCATCTCATATAAAATTACACCAACCTTCAGCCCTAATTGGTAAATCTGGATAGTACACAGAAAGGTTTTGCTGAAATTAAATTTAATTTACCTTTTCTTCTATCCTAAACAAAGTACTCAATCCTGCTCTATACGTCGTTTTATTTATCTGGCACTGTTAAATCGTGATATCATACCGATTGGGTTTGCCTATGAGCAGTCGCTTCTACTATTACTATTAAGACGTGATACCTCTGGAATTAAAAAATGAACTGCATATACTTTCCGCCGCTCGCTTCGGTTTCTGCGATAAGGTGATTGTGAGCTGGATATATATCCCGCCGACTATGATCTCTGAAATGCTGTTCAAATATCTTTCTATCTCCGCGTAAATACTGTATACATATAACCCGAACTAACTCCATATCGTGCATGGTTCGATCGTGCTGTCTTCTGGCTCATCCTCCAGGCCTAGAACAGTGCGGATAATGCCCTTATATTATCCTATGATGAATTGGAAAAATATATTTCTCGTTATCTACTATATAGATCACTACTGTCTATTTTCATTTACAGCTTGAGAAATTATCGTTGCATATATATAAGTAGATAACTACTGTCAGACAGAGCAAAGTCGAGGCTTTTCAATCATATACGAAATGGACGCTAACCTAGTATTAGGTTTACCTACTGAAAATATAAGTAATGTCTCTGGACCTACTATTGTCACAAAAATCTGACTCATATTCCTTACCTCATTATTCTGATAACCTTAGACGGTTCAGTTGTTCGCTTTTTAAATTCTCTCTACTGAGAGATGCCAATACTCTTTGGTACTCATATTTCCCCCATTCTTCCACTTCCCTCAACTCTCTGTTTTCTAGAGTATGATTGCTCTCCCAGTCCATCATTTCTCCGTGCGCTTTCATCCGTGCTACAGGCGTCCTAATGTCCCTTTATACCTTTGTGCCATCTAAATATAATAACGATATAGCATAGACTCACTAGAAAAAATCTTCATCGCTAAAAATCATGTGACGGTTACGCCGCTAACTTCAGTGTGATTCTGGTGGACCCGGATGGCGTCCTCCCCAATGTGAACATAGTTGAATCGCATAGACTCTGCAGTGACCATGAACGCGTCTTGCAACTCTCATTCAGAAATTAGCTCCACTTATATCTACATTTACCTGAGAGTTCTCCAATAATCTAACACCAATAATCGACTCTATACTTCATCACAAAGTGCTGAGTAAACGCGCTCAAACCACGTTGTCAACTAACTATATCTATTCATGACTATCTAGTTATTCAGATATTCAGCTCAACTCTTATCACTTCATAGAATTTGCTCTTCATAATCTCTCAATCTTTCGGGCATTACTATGCTCGAATTTGATTTCTGGATAGGATTCCGGGGTAAAAACCAAAAGTGGACCCATGAAGGTGAGGATAACGTCTCGCTATATCTTGTTGAAAAAATTGAGATTCTGATTTAAAAAACTCATCTTCCCTTAACAAACGTAGACTCACTTAAAAAAGCCACCTCTAACTATCGTGATTTCTCATATACTCTTATCGACGGTATTCTTCGGTCTCTTAAACAGCTCGACAATATTAATATTAATCTTGATACTTTGCTTATGCTAACTCTCACAACAAAGAAAGATCACAAGTGTTTGCGCAAAACCAAAACCTAATCTTCCACATCAAAGGTTGCTAGGCGGGCTTACAAAGAGTGAGGTTCGCCCGAGTGTCTAATTGAGATCTGGTGACGACTATTTTTTCTCATCGAAAATCACAAGGATCTATACTCTCTCAGTTAATCCAAGACTAATTAATAACAAGAGTATTCTCATCTGGCATATTATACAAAAATCTCCTGCTCTTCTCTTATGGTAGAGAAAAGATATAGCTGTCATCTCAATATCTCAGGCCTCGGGTTCTAGGTCTCAGCCTGCGTGTTTTAAGAGAACAGACCCGGCATCGATACATTAATAGTCCTAAAAAAACAATAAATAATACACTCTCTCTCTGTTCTTCATTATCTTGTTGTTAAATATTTGTAACTAATGAATACTATAAAAAATATTAATATAATTATAATCATATGTGTGGCGAGCGGCGGAGATGATTCGGCCTAGTTTACTTCCTCGGTAATTTCAATAATATGAGTACTGCAGGCGGACAGAAGTTGCTCAGAGGGATACTTTGTCATCTTCTCTAATCCACACCATGCTATACTACTCGCCCTCGTTTATAATAAACATCTTAAGGAGTGTGCGTGCTGTTTGCTGTCGTTACGTCGGCGGCATCTTTGTTCAGTGTGATATATGGATACCTCGATTGCTATGTAATGCTAGCTTACCATCGTTGCGGGGCTTCGTCTATTCCCTCTTACACACCCTCGATTTCTTGAGTATAACCTGTGAATCTTGGTTTTGAGGCCTGAGAATGAGAGATACGCCGCGGACCCGCGTCGCGCGCAGCCCCTGCCCCTACGTCCCGGTAATGGAAATACACTCCCACGCTCTCTCTGTAGTCTCCCCGTCGTTAATACCGAACAGTCCCTCCTTAAAGAAGGCCGTTGTTAAATACCTTTTTTCAACTAAAAAGATGGAGCCCGACAAAATTTTCTAGTTTTCAATAAATCTCATCACCCTTATATAATTTGTCTCCTAAGAGCACACTCTGCTCTCACCTACCCCATAGTCTCAAATTTCTGGAGGGTTTATTTTTTTTTATTATATTACATTTCCTAACTAAAATTTACAGGGATTCCAAAAATGTAGGTTCATTATCCCTGTAGCTTTTTTAGTTCAAACATATTATTTTTTTTTTTTTTTTTTTTTTTTTTTTTTGTGTTATACAAAATACCTCGTTAAAATTTTGCCAGGATTCCAAGCAATGTATTCCTTTTTCGCGGTAGCTGTTGTAGTTTTGAGATATGGATTAGTGTCTGCGACAACCCTCTGCTTCTAGAGGCTGGGCGGTACAACATAATTACCAATTTATAGCATAAACAAACATTATTTTGTAATATAATCAGTTTTTTTATTAA
This sequence comes from Trachelipus rathkii, assembly GCA_015478945.1. Lineage (NCBI taxonomy): Eukaryota > Metazoa > Arthropoda > Malacostraca > Isopoda > Trachelipodidae > Trachelipus > Trachelipus rathkii. Next base: position 39,924 of record JABUQX010062850.1, on the reverse strand, counting down.
TATACATAGATTTTGCGAATAAACAAATAAAAAATTCATCTAAATACGTATATTATTATTAACAATAATATTATGAATCCTCAACTATTTGATTATGGTAATTTATAATTTGTGGAAAGAACTTAGATATTTGTAATAAATATATATATATTTATTAGAATGAATAAGATTTTGGATTTCGGAGACAAGAAAGGGAATGTATCATTAATATTACTTTAAATTTTTCATAACTACGTCCTAAATTAAGCTAGCATTGGATATGGGATACTTGTATATAGTTATATAATATATAATATAATAGTATAAAGGTATACTAAATAATGAGTAGTGCTAAGAGGGAGCTTCAACCCTCAGATTTATTCTTATAAAATATTACACAGGATATATTATAACTACTATCATAAATAGTAAATTAGAGTTTCCTCATGAGGTATAATAAAACTTTACGTATACATATATCATTTAGAAATATATAAGCATTGAACAAGTTATCTAATGCTAATAGACTTAATATTATCAGTGTTCAGCGAGCACGAACGAAGCTAATGTGACAGTTAAAATCTCGCTCCAGTTGCTTTGACTCAATTTTCATAAAATAATACCTTCTGAATTAATGTAAATTGGCGGTTCAAAGACGAATGTCTTTTTACTGATGAATCTTTGGATGAAGTTAAAAGGATGAAAAGGTGTGATTAAATAAGCACATCGTTATGAGTAAAAAGCACATACCAAAGTGCGAACAATTCGCGCGACCTAAGCAGCTGGGCATTTAGCACAAGAGGTCACGCGAATAAATTTTCATTTAGAGTTGTTTATCGCTTATGGGACATCAAAATTTCAGACATGAGGAAATGTATAAAAAAAAAAAAAATTATGATTAATAATTATAGTAACTATGCTTAGAGAGCCTTATTAGAGACTCTTTTGATGGTGGACGTATGTTGAGGATTTCAGACTACCGAGAGATCTCGCAAACTATTTAATATACCTACACAGAAATGACACTGCCAACTATCGATACCATCGATATTTATATATATATACAACCAGAATTGCGCAGTATCTGTGTCGTACTTCGTGACATTCACGATGGTATGACCTCGAGTAAGAGATAAGATCCTCGAATTCCCCCTAATCTATACGGAGTGAGAGTTCCTCCGAACCTGCCACGTCTGTCCCATGAGTGATCTATATGATGGAAAAATTGTCTGTCAGAGCGTGATTTCTTATATCCAAGAAACCGATACCTCTCCCCTACGGGTATGAGTGCAAAACCGTCCCACACCCTAAGAAAGTTCAACGCCGTTCCTGTCATCTATATATGCCCCCCTAAATATTGCCGTTGAGTATACCTTTACAAATAAATATAATATATATATATATAGTATATATATATATAAACTAAGTCCCAGCAACCCCCCATAAATATAAATAGCCTCAAAAAATTTTTATTTATTATTTTTTTTTTTATATATTTACATTTACCTAACCAATTCTTCAACAGTTCAAGTTCAAGTTCTTGTCCATGGTCGCGTTCGCTTTTGTAGATTTTCTGAGATTAATGAGAATTTTTATATATTATATTTTTTTTTTTATTTTATATTATATTTTTTTTTTTTTTTTTTTTTATTACAGTTATTCCATCGTAAAATGTGTTCCAGGAATTCAGCACTGTATTCCATTATTTCCGGTTAAGCTTAGTAGTTTTTAGATATGGAATTGTGGCTCTTCTAGAGGTATCTAGTGTCAAATAATATATATCGGTGTACTGCAGATCCCCTTTGTTTTCCTTTCCAGCCGCATCTCTTTATTAATTAATTAATTCAATTCAGTCCGTAAAAGAAAGAAAATAAAAGAGAAGATGAAGAAAATAAGCTCAAGAAGATATTCTATCCGAAGAAATAATCAATTCATTTTCGACGCTGTATCAGGGCTCACGTAGTAGTGATTATAGTAGTAGTTAAGTGGAGATACAGCTCGGGCAATCATATACTAGTGATGAGATACGAATTTATTGATTGTTATAAAATATATGATGGTAATATATGAAGGCAACTTTAAATGACTCTCGATATTAGGGTGAGTATTAATGAGCGGTTTATTGGAACAGTTTGACGGTATACTATAAAATGACGTGCTTGATTGTGAATCCAGATCAAGTAAGTAAACGGTAATTAATTAATGGTTACCGCTGAGATCACAGATTATCGATGGAGAATGCATCTGTGCAAATCTAATACTCATTGATGATTCATGTATTGTTCATCAGTCTTGACTGCATGAGTAGATAATGAAAATAATGTATAACGAGAGTGAAGCTTGCGTAGGATGTTAATAATTTGTGAATAAAATATAATTAATATATTGACCTTTGTGAGAAAGTAATGAGATTTTAGATTGTGACAAGGAGACGATTTTATATAAGTATGTTAGTGTTATGTTTCAAAATATCATGAACACTACTATTAATACAGTGATAAGGTACCTTATCCACTCAAAAGTAAAGCTGTAAACAATAACTAAGTCATTTCTATTACTGACTAGCTCATAATTTTAAAACTAAAACCAGGTAATATAAACTAATAGAGCTTTTGGTTATATTGTTACTCACTCGATTGAATGAGTTGACGTTAATTATATCTAACTGCGTTCGCTCTTTTTATACCTCGTATTATAGACTAGAATCCGCATTTTTATTTTTAAATAACGCGTTGGTTCATGTAATAGAAACAACATAATATAATTACTCAAAATTAGCAATGTGATTTGAGTAGGAAAGATTATAAAAATGAAAAACATGAATATGAGTAAATGATATACTTGTACTACATGCATGCTGTAACTACTATAACACTTGTTTTAATATATATAAGTCCAATTAAAACTCGGAATTATCAAGATTATTACCAATGTATTGTATAGTCCATATCAAGTAAATTTAAGTGCTAAAAATTGTGGTTTTTATTTATATATATATATTATTTAATAACTGATTTATATAGCTAAATTTTTTACATTCATAAATTATATTATGAATGTTCATATCTTGACTTATATTTAGTTACATATCAGCCGATTGGCTCTAACTATCGAGTGAGTAATTTGATTCACTCCCCCCCTTATGAATATCCAAGTAAACGCATATGTAAACATATATAATTCTTTACGCTTAAGGAATTTGTTATTGATGTTTATACAGATATATTGATCCCGCTTATATTAAATAAAGATACATTACCTAGATAGTTTTATTTTGAGAATGAGATAAAGTCATAGTATATAGCTAAAACAAAGTATTAAATATATGAGGTCCTTCAGAATGAATCAGGCTCAAATTTAGATTGGACATTCACCAAAATATGATGATACCAGATGAACAATTAATAGTGAAAACTTCTAATCAGTTTGACGTCCAGTCACCTTTTATACTGTTCCTCGTCTTAAGAGCTCAATATAGTTTCAATAGTATATTTTACTTACAGGAGGGAACCATGTACTTCTGTATAATACCATTTCTAAAGTGTTCGATTAATATAATAATTCACCATGTCCCTTGAGATCTAACTGAATCGAAAAGGTGAATAGAGCTCATTCAAATTTCTAGTAATTCTAATATCTCTTTTTAGTATTTATTTTATCGCACGATAACATATATTGAGTCCAAAAGTCGTATAACAGGTCTTACGTGAAAACAGTACAAGTAAGTGAGATATAGAAGTAACATATATGTATTATTACTTAAGCAAATAAACCCTTTCAATTAAAAAAGGTACGCCTTAGAGAAGTCTAGGACGTCATGATGGTATGTTAGCTCAATAATAGTAGTGGGAAGTTACATTGGCGAACAATAGACAGGGTGACCAAGAACATATCGATAAGTGATCAAACTCGTACATACTCTGATCTATGCAGGAGTGAGGTGAGTGCGTAGTCATTGTGCTAAATTTCTCACATACCTTAACTTAGTATATTTTATGAATGATTACATGTTATATGACGATTTAGAATTTTTAATGAATTTCATTTTTAGTGTGCATTGATCAATGAGCCTCCCATTTATGAGTATTTCATGTTTCTATGGTTTTTCAGTAAGATATGGTAAATAATCATAACTGATACATGAGTGCAAATTTCCTTCACGAAAACCTGCTTGGTCAAACAAATTGATTATAAAAGTTTTAACTTGTGCATTTCAATAGGAACTGTTCTTTGCTGACGTTCGAGGCTCGTCGCGCAGCATAACACTCTTGTATTCATTCTAATTTGAAACTGTTTATAGCTCACAATGAATCAATTAAGATCCATAAAACTAGGGTTTTCAATCAAAGAGCTTGAACATGATAAGGTGCAATAGTACTGCGAGCTCAGCAAGCCTTAATATCAAATATCTACTATTGGTCATTACATTCTGATAGTGCTTGATGAATTTCATAAGTGCTAAATTGTATATATCGCGATTAATTGTTATTAAAACGATATACTTAACATCATGTGTCTCTTAAAACACTACAACTATGAGCTAATCGGAACATATCCTGAAAGCGTAAGTATTATCCATATCTTTAGAAAGGTGGTTTACACAATATACACCATCCAAATAGAACAAACCTCTCTCCATAGTACTATAGAGGAAGAAGTTGTACAAGAGAGTTTTTGGAGGCCTAATAGAGATCTCTCTATAGGGATATTAATTGCACATGCTTAAGAAGACTAGTAATTAAACTTTCACTTTATGCCTTAAAATTTAAACACTCTAGCCTAGAATGACTCACTAATAAATATAGGACAAGCTTCTCTTATTTAGAAGCTTGCAAGTTTTACTATTAAGATTCGTTCTGCCGTAGTCGACTATATGAGTCTGCTTCTGAGACTACTATTGGGATTCGTAGAGGTTTTTTTTTTTACACCTGAATTCAATCACATAGAACTAAAAAAAGAACCAAATTGTGGACGGGACATCATGTAGGTGATTTTTCAGTTAACAATTGATCACAGAAGTTGTATGTAAGTTTAACTGCTACAGTGAATGTTTTGCTCCCATTCATATTCAGCTCTTACAGACAAAGTCAACGTTATGATGTAAAAGCTATGCAGTTAGGTCAAGGATTTAAAGAAAAATATTATGACATAGTCTCCACAGTTGAAGAATTCTATATATATGAATTACGGAGGGATAAGATTTGTGACTGCTTCAGATAATTTATTGATGTTACTATGACTCTTGGTTATGAAATAAAAAAGAATAGTGTAAAATGTCAGAGTTGTTAGCCACTGAGCCTCATAGAGATAGTAGTGTTTGCGTAGAAATAATTATGAGAATCGACGAGAGCAAAAAATAAATCAGGGTGTTGGTTTATGTAGTATTGTCCAGTCCGTAGTGTAGGTGAGAGTCTTTAGTTATTCTAAATGAACTGAATACTTCCTGCTCGGAACTCAGAGCTCATTATTATTAGCGTAGTGGCCTTGAGAGGGATCTATATATTCAAGAAATTATTGCAAATATACTAAGTATTAAGATAGTTTGATGATTGACCTGGTATACGAAACCGTACGGTATAAGTGATATAGATTTTGCAAGTAGACTAGAAATTTAGAGAGTTATTATGCGTACAATCGACCTCAATACTAGGACAGTATAGATTATTTCGAGCATTAGTGCGACATTTTGTGATGCACAAAGTGACAGAAGGTAATCTAATAAGTCACATTGAAATGTATATTTAATGTCATGATTTTACAAAATATTATGACAAATTGAGAGAATATTATTTATAAAGAATTTTCAGCTTGACGTATAATTGTCAAATCACAGAAATGGCAATAAGTGGTATGATTTAAAACAATGCCGACATTCTCCTATGATATATTAATTAATATTAATTTAAGTTATATATAGTATATATATATATATATTATAAATGATATAGTTATATATATTATATATATAGATATAATATTATATAATAAATATTATATATAATTAGTAATATATATTACATTAGGCGTATGTATACCTCAACGTATTCAAACTCTCCCTTGACCAAACTCCTCCTCGGAGTAAATCCGGCCGACAATTATCCCTCACAAGGTAAATATCTCTCTAAGCCAGCAATCTCATTCCTATATCGCCGCGGTGCCATATCTCACCCCACCCAGAATCAATATCGATATGCCGGAAGGAAGATATAGTAAGTACCGATCATTCGAAGGTACGGGAGTGATCGTTCTAAATCCGCGTTTGACCTACAGATAAGTATATCCCCGGCTCCATTCAATTGTACCTGGAAATTGTTAGACATTCTATGGTAGGTCAAGTGTGGGGATATACGGTAAATACATTCTAGTTTGAGATCTATATTTATATTATATAAGAGTTTTTAGGTTGTGAAGCCTGTAATCTATGCTACCAGGTCGAGGTCAATTATTAGGACCGCGTCCCAGGGACCTACCGTGTTTCTATTTTAAATAGGGTAATAATTTTTGTATAAGGGTATATATGAGTGGGAGTTTAAGTAAATTGTTATATATATGGGATAGTAGGTATATTATATAGTACGTTAGTTGGTATAGTTGAGTGTAGTGAATATTAGATGTTAAGCCTAATTGACCTATTTGGTTAGAGGGGGTAAAAGGGGGAATAATAATAATAAAGTTTATTTTAGAAAATAATTTAGTTCATGGTGAGTGATATATAGAGGCGTGGGATTGGCCTAGTGTTATTTGGTAATTGGAGATAATATATATTATTAGGTTGCATCGATTAAGGACGGATATCGGACATATTATGTTCCTCATACTAAAGAGCTCAGAATCTGCAGATCTCTACACTAAAATGAATACACTTCTATCTGGATCTCCAGAGGGGCAATGCAAGTAACGATTAAATTGCATAATCAGTGATTAACCTGATTAGTAGAAATTAGAGAGCGTGATCATATATAGTTACAAAAATAATCTCAAAGTTAGCAATTAAACTAATAGCTTTAGAGGAGGTTTACGAGTGTGTTTTTTTTAGTGTTACAACGACCAGGAATATGTTACAAGATTTATTGCCATTCTTAAACCAATGAGCAGTGTTTGTATTTTACAGTATTACTGTTTAATACTAACATATAAATAATATATTAATAGTATAATTAGTGATTTGTAATTATTTGTCGAGTTAGATTTTGGACAGTTGCAAGGAAACCATGCAGTGTGGGAAGTCTAATATAGTTATTAATGGTTTATGTACATGATAGTCGTTTTTATAAGTTGTTTATAGGTGGTGGTGAGGGTGTTGTTTCCTGTCACTATAAAGTATTGTTATTTGAGGATAGGTGATTTGTAGGAGAGATGTGATGTTTAGTTCCGTGGTACTTGATCGAGGTGATTTGGTATCGATGTTGGGGAGAAACGTCATGTGTGTGTTCATATAGTGATATAGAACCTAAATATGATGTTTGTAAGTTATTTGTTAGGGGAGGGGGATGATTTTATTATATATAAATAATAAAACTTACGATATATATCAGTTGATGATAGTGGATGTGAAGTATGGTGGTCATATAGTTCTTGTGGTTAGTATAAGTGTGATAGAAAGACTTGAAGTAGGGGTAGAAGCAGGATCAATTCTAATATTGCGAGAGCTACCAAGAGTTTCTAATGTTGTATAGGGTTATTCTTGGTTAGTTATAATATGAGTGACTATATTTTATCATCTGTGTAGGTGATATATAGAAAAATGAGTCTATGCCTGATGCGATATACTCTCTCATGAATTCCGTTGTGTGCGCATATTTGGTCGTTATGGTATGGGCATATAAATGGTCTAGAGTTCTAAATTAGTTAAATATATAATAGGTATATATATACTGTAAAGAGGGGCTACTTTGGCAGGTGGGCCACTTAGTGGGTATACGCTACGTTATTTTTGATAATTTTATAATATATTAAAGATAAATTAGAGGTTAGGTTATATATATATTAGTTTTTTATATATATATATATATATATATATATATATATATTAGTTATTACCACCAAACCATATTCCCCTATAAGGTAGGTGAGAAAATTAGACTAAATAGCCATTTTTTGTTATTATATATATATATTAGGTATATATTTATTTATATCTATAGTTAATGATAATATTATATTACATTATTTTATATATTGAATAAGATTATATAAGGTTATAGGTACGGATCTATAAGTGTACAAAAAGTAGGCATTTGATTCAATGTATATTATTATATTATATTGAATATGCTGATTGATAAGAAGATGGAGGGAGATGTTTCTGATGTGGATTTTGGGATGATGATGATGAAGAGAAGCGAGACGGAAACTATTAAATTTGAGAATTGATAGTGAAGCAGACCCCTATGATACAGTAAGAAAAATGTTGGGTGTAGAAGATGAGAAAGAAGGGCTTCATATCACACTCTGTCGTCTACGTCTTTATCAAGTTTTGAACGTGCAAGAGAGTTTGAAGATTGTCTTATAAGTATGGCCTATAAATGGCTTTGAATGTTAGATTTCTGAGAAACTGGGGGTGTTGACTTTGTGCGGCGGAGTTGAATAAATTAGGATATTATTAAGGATAACAATATCGGCGGTGTAGATTAGTTCTTAGAATAATTAGTATTCATCTCAGAATCATTTAAAATTTCATAATAAATAACTGTTTGTATTTCGATAAAAGAGAAGAGTAACTAATTAATGTAGTGTAGCATGAGCTAGGAATCTCAAAAGATTTCTTATGGTAAGTAAGAAAGAATAGAATGAGGTGAAGTGTCTGATACTCACGAATTTAATATATAAATTGAGTTATGTAGACAACTGAACTTTGGGGACTGAGCTTCTGAAGCTGAGGATAACTGACTTGAAGAATTTCCATATAATTAGTGAATTATGAAATAAATAGTTTTAAAGTAAGAATTTAATATTAATTCTTCCTTCCGTTCTTTTGTTTAAGAGAAAAGCAAAGATATAGTGTACTATACCCCTCATAAGACATACTACGATCAGTTGTCATTATTAAGCTATCGATACTTCAATTTTAGTTTTATTTATACTAGTATAGTTAAGCGTAACAAGTACGTAATACGTCAGAGGTACTGTTTAGACTAGGTGCTCCCTTTGGCGGGTGACGGAATTTTATTGCTGGTGTTTGAAATGACGACTTTCCATCAGGACCACCTCCTGTTCCCAGTTGGTGATAATATGAGATTTTTGCAATGATTATTTTCTGCCCCACAGCTGAACGATTGTGCTTGAAAACACACTCCCAAGAGCTACAACGTAATCAGGGATTCAGGCTCTTAGAGGGCGTAGAGGTGTGGACATGCTCACCCGCTAATTATTCACTCTTTTTACTACAGGTTCTACTATTGTAAAAGTGTAAGAAAATGTGATATGAGAGTGAGGTACGGTAGAATAGAAAATATGGAGCATATAAATATATTTTGCTAGTTGATATTGAAATTGACTAGTTATGAGTAAGGCATGAGTGTAGTTGTAAAATTGCTCCATCATGTGTTACAGCTGAGTGTAAGTGTCAAAATTTCAATCGAGAGAGTGGTATTTTACTCCAGTGAGGGTGTTTGTTTCAGTGAGTAATGATTATTTAGTTATATTATGTAATGATCATTTGTACAGGTTATTCTTATATTTAATATAAATTAGTTAGCCTATTAGGTTGCTTTACTATAATTAGTTATGTATGGTCATTAACTAGGTGTAGTGTTGGCTGTAGTCATTAGCAGTGATTGCGTGATTATTGTAGGTGATATAATTGAGTGTTATTTTATAATTATTTTGTTAGTTGATTACCGCTGCAACATTTCATCTATATACCTTTTCTCTACAGCTATCTATATGTCTATATCTATATATTTAAGAATCACACTATATATATATAGTGAGTATATATATATACAAAGTATAACAATAATTTACTGTTAATCCAATAATGCACCTTAATAAATAGACTAATACTGTTGATATTGTCATCCGTGAGAGTCAACTACTTAATCCTTTCATTTGAGCTAAACATTGTTTAATAAATATTCGATTCTTATAATAAATTAATCTTCTATTTCTGGCAAGTAAGATATAATTTCATTACAAAGAAACATAGCAGGGAAAACATTTTTAGCTACATATTTACTCACTCAAAATCACTGAATCACTAAATCACTGAATCACTGAATAACTGAATATGATAATAGTGAATACCAGATAAGTAGACAATTTACACTATGTGGTATATGCTCCTATGTCGAATTCCTCACTACCCCATCCCTATATTTGGTATCTACCGAAAAGTACTAGAAAAATCTAAAACTCAATTATTTCGGTTTATTTTAATTCAATTTCGGAGTTAAAAATAAGTTTTAACACTGTTAAGGACAAGTAGAGTTTCATCACTTAAGGTATGTTCAGTATGAGATAGAGTATAGGCAGATCAATTCTTTAGTATTATATTTTTCCAGCCTTTAATAAAATCAGTTTTTGGTTCACGAGCCGCTACTGATATATATTACAGTATATATGGTAGCTAGGAGAATTGACCATAGTGGCATATTTTTCGCAGTTACAAATGATGTCGTCTATGACATGAAATAAATCGCGCCTCAATAAATATATATCATATTATTCGCAGACCAAAAATACGATATTTCCGATATTCGATATTTTTATTTGGCATGCCTCACCCTTAAATATAAATATATATATATATATATATATATTTATATATTATATATTAAATATTAGTATTTATATTTATAATTATATTATAAGATTATATATAATTAATATATAATTATACTATATATAATATATATATATATATTATTAATATTAATATATATATATATATTAACATATTAATTTTAATATAATATAAATATATATATATATATATATATATACTAATGAGCCCCCTAGGAGGATAGTAAGCCGCATAGATAATCAGTTTATCGGAGGCCTTTGGGGGAAGATGGTGAGGAATATTTGTCTACCCATCGGCTCAGAGCCCATATACCTAGGAAAAAGTTATCTAAGAGGGCCTCTAACCCTCTCTTTCCACGTGGATAAACGCTCTTTGTTTCGCGTTCCATGAGCGTAACACATGTGAATTGTGGTGCATCTTGATGATGGAGAGAGAACAAATATATCCTCCTCAAGCTCTCCTACGAATCCCCCTTACCAGCTTACCAAAACAAATGACTAAAGGGGGTGCAATAGATTAGTATAAGATTATTCGCAAGGGGAGAGAGAGACGAAATACAGATCCTTTAGTTTACTATTTGACCAGCTGAGTTTTATGGATTTGTACATACAAGGCATTATTAGATAGGATTAATATGGAATAAAGCTCAATATATTATAGAATGAGTGTTTAAGATTAGCATATTATGATTTGGATGTTGTAGTTAGGTTAGTCGTTTCTGAATAGTAGAATTCAATAGTTATGTATGACGATAGTGAAGCGTTAGTATGTAATGAAATGTGAAATTTCGAAATCAAAAAAGCAACTGTTTAATTATAGTTTATATATTAAAATACAGTACAGCGCCGTTTACAGTATTTTTATTTTAAATATGAAATTTAGAGTAATATTATTTCATATTTTCTGATCCATTGGATGATAGCCTCTAGATATAGTAGAATCCTGTAGAGGTGTAACGGCCGCACTCGTGGCTGATGGAGTGTGGCAGGGGCCCTGATTGGGGTATGTTGTAACATCGGGAAGAAACGAAATGGAATAGCTACCAGGTTGACGAAGAGTTAGATAGCTGCAGGTGCTATAATTATACCTACCTAATTATATGAAAAATTATGAATTTATTGGTTTTGAACTATTGGTAAAGTCGTCATTTTTTATTAAAGGATTTTTAATTCTATTAAAAATTTTAATGTTTTTAATTTAAATTTATGAAGAAATAAAAATGTGAACAAAGAAAAATGACTTTGATGAAAGAAATTTACAGACGTAATAAAATAAAATATTTTTTATTTATTTATTGTTTAATATTATATTTCACAATTTGTCACGATATATAGTAAATTGGATCATATTGTTCGTTAAACTGATACTTTTATCACCTTATAAAAAGAAAATGAAAAAATTAATTGGAGACAATAAAAAAAGGCATATAATTTACACCACATTTAAAATATCTTAAAGGTTTGAAAAGATTAAAAGAAAAATGCAGCTAAACAAAATAGACTTTGGTTATATAATATGGATCAAATATCTAAGAACGAGAAACAGCAATTTCAAGATATCTAAATAGTTAATGATTAATTCTTAAAGGGGGGTAAAACTGTGCAATTACTACATACAAAATGTTCAAAGAGAGGGAATACAAATAAAAAAATAGAATGGTTGGTGGAAAACTCTAATAGTATTGAGGAGTAAAGCAATCAAACCAATGTTAAGAATAAATGAAATATTAAGGAAAATGACAATTTTCTTACAAACATGATTGTAAAAAGAGCTGAAGAAGTAGAAAGTGGCTAAGAAAGTATATAAAACAACGCAAACAAAAAAGGTAAGCATGCTAAAGGCAAAATAAGAACTACGAAACTGTTAGCATGGCATGACTACGATAATCGTGAGAGGAACTTTCGGCAAATGAGGGCAATGTTGTTTAGTGGGCCCAACTGGGCTCATATGGAGTAATAATAATCCATATCATTATTAACGGACATTGCCATTGATATGATGCAGGTGGCAAGGCTGAGTATACTATTCTTTTCGACTGGCCTTCATATATATCTCATACTTACTTTTCTGTGATATCCAGTGATGGCTATAATGCTATACCCAAGTGTTGGAAAGAAGGTGGGTGAAGATAATATTACACAATGATATATTTTATATATTATAATATAATATAGATATATAAATAAATGAGTTTTGAGAGATTAGAAAAATATATATCGGAAAACATTATATATATATAATATATATACTTATAATAATAATATATTATATATATATATATATATATATACTTATATATATATATATATATATATATATTAATATGTGTCATTTATAACCTTAAAATATACACGAAAAAGGAACATGTGAGGTTTCGGTGATTTAAATTTGAAAAAATATTTAATAGGTTACAATTATCGAATATGATCTTTAGCTAAGGAAGATATATGGTTCTGAACGAGATTATGAATTACGAAATGCGAGTCAGGCATGCATATTGTACATATATTTAGCCTTAGACAATCACTCTTGAGTAAGTATACTAATGAAGTGTTTATTAAGTTGTAAGCAACGAGTGCAATACAAATTAAAATCTTTGTCTAATAAAAGAGACATTTAAATTAAAGGGTATGATTTTGATCAAGATACAAGTATGAGTAAGTTAGGTTAGTTTAGGTTAGGTTAGGTTACCTAACCTTAATACCGTATTAAATCATTACCTAAATTATATAAGAACAAATTTTCTACCATTTAATGCATTGCAGATTTCATGATCTTCTATCGTTTTAATATTTAATAATTATATTTAAAAAATTTAACTCGAAACCATATCCTTATTATCTACTTTATATTAATAGGTATCAGCAATATATATTATTTTTCATAAACAAAGTTTTAAAATAAAAATATATATTCTATTTATAAATTAAGTATATATATATATATATATATATTTACATTATTTATTTATTATATTTATTAAAGAAAATTTAAAAAAAAATTAATTATATAAAAAGTCAATTTCGGCTGTAAAACTTCTAAAACAAGAAAGTTTTAAGATTCTTAATGGAGCATATCCTTAAAAAATGCTACTGAAAATATGAGAAATATAAGAAATGTAAATGTGAGAAAGTAAAAGAACAAAAAAAAATGTGAATATGGGGTCGAGACCTTTTAAGTTTATTTAAGGTATTAGCAGTATTGGAATAAAAGTTTTTAATATTGGAAGTGAGAATGATAGATCATTAGTTTTTGGAATGGTAAAGTCATTTTCACAAGTTCGTTAGCAAGTAAGAGCATATAGCTTAGTTAAGTACATAACTGTTATATATAAAATGATAAAATTACATTTTGCTTATTAAAATTATGTTCATATGTAGGCAATATATTCTCCCCTGGGAACGAACTTGGGAACATGACTGTACAATTGAGCAATAAAAGAAGTCTTATAATAAATTATCATAATATTGATTAGGTGAGATACATATTGTTTTCAAATAACATAAATAAAAAATTTACCTATAACATCTTTCTTTGTACAACCAATATATTTATAGAATAGCGAAGTATTTTATAAGTGAAATTTCTCGAGAATTCGGTTTTACTTGACTACATGTTGGCAGTAGCATCAACCCACATGATTTATTTTTTTTTTGTTATGTAGCTATCGTTGACTTGTGAGTATAGTATTATGAGTGAGCAATGTTACTGCTGATTAATAATAATATTTATAAATTAGTATTGCTCACTAAATGCTGTATGTGCAGAGAGTTTTTCATATAAAGAAATCTTTTCTAGACCTTTATATGTTCTCTAGATTATATCAAATTATGATTGGAACTAAGAATTAGTGATTGATAATGATCTCTCGCTATAATAGATATGCTCACGCAAGAGAAGTCTAATGTAGTAGTAATGAGAAGGATTTGAGAATTCAGATGAATCTTAGTGGAAACTTATGATACATGAAGAGCGCGAGAGATGTTATTCAAGTAAATAACAAAAATATATAATATAACTAAGTGTACAGTCATTTTGTTATGCGTGGGTGCGATGTTGTGTTATTGTATCCACAAATGTAAGACATGTGCATATTAAAGTAGTTTGCTTATGTACAAGAATTATCTTCTGTCGCTATCTTATCACTTTTGATTACATCTGATGAACATTTGAGCAAAAGTTTGAGAGCACATACTGTCACTGTCGAGCACTGTCTTCTAGAACACCATATCATGCAGTTATTGTACTTATAATGAGGTGGGATAATCAAAAAAAATTGACACACCTTCTCATTGTATATAAATTTATATAAGTTTTCTAGATAATGGTTGCTTCTTATGCTATCCGTGTTACTCTCTCAATGATCATATTCCCTGCAGTATATACACTTATTAGTACAAACTATGAGTAGCGCATCATATTATACTTTCTCATATGATGAATCTATTGATGACTCTTGACTCTTGAGTTAGTCTCAGTGTAAACATCAGCATCACAGATGACGTGTAAGTTAGTAGTTCTACTTCTCTTTATCATGTCCTCTCTACATTCGCCTATGTTATGCTTATAGCGTACTTGTATTGGTGTATACTCAGAGTTCGTCTACGCTCCGCAATATAACTCTTTCACCTACTTCTCCTTCATGAGCCTTTGACCCTCGGTACTTTTATGGCCATTGGTTTATTTTCATATTAAAGCCCTCATCATAACATCTAAGGCTAGAAACTTGGGGGGAAGACGGTGGCCTAGAGTGTACTCCTCATCTTACACAGTGTGTATGAAGAACCTCTTGTATATTGCGTCAAAGGTAAATAGGTATAATTAGGACCGTGAATGAGAGTATTACTCCTATATAGGTCGCTATAAGAACTGTGAGATAGTAATTTGGCATTGGCCTTCCCATAAGTCAATCAGCTTTATATATATATTATATTATATAAATTAATATATATATATATATAATATTAATATATATATATAGTAATATATATATTATATATATATATATATATTATATATTATATATACTTAATATATATATATATATATTAGATATATATATATAGATAATATATATATATATATAATATAATATTAGTATATATATATATATGGAGGCGTACATTCCATTTCCCGGACCATATTGGAAATAAATAATGAATTCTCTATGACTTTGTCAGAAATTAGTGATTTTATAATACATTTCTAACTCATTACGTAATGACATATAACCAAAATCAAAGCTTACCAGATCCCTCCAACTACTTCTTATTTTATTGTATAATGATTATCGTAAATCGCGATATAGCGAACTCACAGATAACAATTTGTTATCCTTCGATAACATACCTCACATTTCCTCTCTGACAATATAATAGATGCTCTCCAAGCTTCCAACTTTATTGCTTTGGCCTCACTACCCTAACTATACTATGTATCTCTTCGTCTGGGAGAGAGGCGATTCGTCATTATCAGAGATCGTGATTTTGTTAAAGCTATGAAATCCTGGTTTGCTAACCAGATAACCTTCCATACACCTCACCCAGTCGCTCTCTTAGGACTTGTTCCTATCCCGCAACAATATATTTATCTTCTGCTCTATATTGCTCTTACTTCTTCTCATTAAAATATTATTCGGTTAACACTAGAAGGCGTGAAGAGTGAAACCCACGAAGTTATTTTTACTTCCCATATGGTTCCTCAAAAACTTTTAGTTCTAGAGGTATTGCACCCTGCCATTTGCGATAATAACTGTTTCCTTCACTGCCTATCAACTTTAGCCTTTCTCTCCAATAGCATTATTAAAAATAGATATGTATCATTCATTACCAGCATTATACTGAATAAGCAATGAGGATCACCCATATAGGTTTAACAACTAACTATATCTAGTCCTATCCCTTTAACCATCTGTTTCTTCCAATATAGTTTTTCAAAATCTATATATCATATATCAAGAAGATTATATAAATATTACATCAGTATTAATCTTCTAAACATATTATCTCTGTATAATTACCTGATATATGGTTTCTGTTAAAGAAACCTTACTTCATACTGGTGATCTTCATACCTTTCTCACAAAACATATATTATATTGTCCTCTGTACCTCTTCTGCATTTTGATGAAATCTTTTTTTATGTGGCATCCAGCAATATTGAGATGCGCTATTCAATAACTTGTGGCGACCAGCATTTATTAATCTATGTAAACTATTTAATCTATCTATTAACTCGAGTCTTTACTTCCTGCCGAAAACGTGCATTATTTCAACCTCTGGATCAAAAGGAGGACTCTTCTCAAATCTCTAAAGATTCTCCTATTGTTTTAACCTTCGTTTTTCCAAAGTTTTAGAATCTATCTTAAAAGGGAGATTTGGAAACATCTTTAGCTTTCTAAACTTAACTCTGATCACCAGTTTGATTTTCGTAGCGAAAGTTTTTAACTAACTAGAAATCCACCACCAAAGCCTTTGATTCAAGATAAGCAACAAAGTAATCTTACTGAAGGACTAAAGCCCAACACACAATAGGACGACAAGCGAACAACTCAGAACGAACAGGAAAAAAAGGAGCACAGAACCAACAAACATCAAAAAAAAAAAGTTCTGCTAACAGACCGACACGCAGGTAGTTAGAATAGGTTAAGGTTTAGGTTAGGTTACGTTAGGTTAAGGTTAGGTTAAGAGTATAGTATAGGTTAGTTAGGTCAGGTTAGGTTAGGTTAGGTTAAGGTAATAGTAGTAGAAGTATAAGGTTAGAGTTAAGTTAAGTTAGGTTAGTATAGGTTAGGTTAGTTATTCGTTAGGTTAGGTGTTAGGTTAGGTTAATAGTATTAGAGTATAGGAAAAATAGATAGCAAATACATGTAAAGTATAGGTTAGGTTAGGTTAGTTAGGTTAAGTTAGGTTAAGTTAGGTTAGCGTTAGAGTTATAAGTTAAATTTTTTTGGACTCGTTAGAGAAACTCTAAATAAACCAAAAATTAATTTTATTTTTTATATATTTTTTTTATTTTTTTATTTTTTTTTTTTACAAAATGTTGACCCATTTATAGGTCCGTGTTTTTACTATCTTCAGTCTTTCGTTCTCCACTAGCAAAATTCTAGAACACATGGTCATTCCCTTTACCTATTCTCCCAAACTTCATTTTACTTGCCAACTTTAAACACTTTGTATCGGTACATAAACGGCTTTAATTTCTTCCCTAGTTTTTCTGATTCTCCCCAACCCCTGGTGAAAATAGCTGAATTAACAAGAACAATTGTGTTAAAAGTACGGTATATATTATAATATATATATATTATATAATATATATATATATAATAATATATATATATATATAAAATATAATTTAAAAAAAAAAAAAATAGAAATAATACTTATACTTAAATAAAATATATAAAACAGATATTTAAAATATTATAAAATAAATCAGTATCTATTATAATTATAATAATAAATAAAAATATAAATAAAATACATTTTTGAAACGATCAATAATATATATAGTATATATAGATTTATAATAATTGGATCGATATTTAAAAATTTTTATAAATTTAATAATATATTATTTTATGTAATATAATAATTTATTAATTATATATATATTTTATAATTATTATATAATTATTATTTAATACTATAAGAATAATATATATATAAATATATATTATTAATGATAAATATAATATTATTATATAAATAATTAATATAATAATATAAATATATATATAAATAATGAATAATATAAATATAAATATATAAATAATCATAAAACTAAATAAATAATAAATACTAAATAACATAATAAACCCTCATACCCCATAAAAACCACTACCAAAATAACAAACAACTAACCCTATAATACCGCTATACTACTAATACCTCTACTATAATAAATAATAAATATACAAATACCTAAACGTATCTAACAGCCAACTCGCAAAACATGACTAATGGAAAAAAAAAGGATCTGAAGAACCCCTCCACTAAACTACACTGAGAAGGGACATTATATATGTAAAAATAAACAGCCCTACCCTAACCCATAATACATATAATAACTCCACATAAACTCAAACACCTCATACCTCACTATAAAATAATAAAATAAATCAATATAATTCACCCACCACCCACATACTATATACCATCTCACTATATATAACACCCAATTAATATATATAAAATATAATACCTATATATATCAACCCATCATATAACAATAACTCAACACTCAAGAGATCACTACCTATATGAGAATATACCCCCCCTATACGCTCACCTATAAATAACCGACCCCATCAACTCATATATACAACAAACCTAAATACTACTATCATAATATAAATTTTCTACCTCAAGGCAATAATTATATAACCCTAATAATGCCCCAAATAAATACTACCTATATACTAAAAATCCTACTCATAATAATAATAAAACTCACTAAGGAGAGATCACCTATAAAATTCAAGCTTAATGTCTCGGCTCCACTACCTCACTATAAACCTACTCACCTCACTCACATACTCTACAATAAAAACATAAACATATATCACTATACATAACTAGAACCACAAATAAATATACCTCACACTATCATAACCTAATATAATAAAATATCACCTCACTACCATAATAAATTATCAATCTAAAACAACTACCTAATACACTAACAGTCATAAAACACCACTGCCCTAACATATATCTACCATCCAATCACCCCATACCTCTAAAACTACCAAAATATTAAACTATACCTACAACTCACATAAATAACATACCCTAACCCCATAATATACTCATATAAATCCCAAACCCTACTACATAATTCATATAAAAACACTATAACAATAAAACTATACATATATATAGATAAACACCACACCACACTATATATCACCTAACAACTCATATACCCTCACTATATAAACAAAACATATCACTACCACTCAAAAAACTATACTATACCTATACATCAATACAAAACCAATACTATTAAACCCCATAACATAACAACACAGATAGCCATACAAAATACATAAAAATAACACTCATAACGTATATACACACTCATAAATATACACCCGCCTAACAAACCACCTACACAAATAAACATATACTCTAAATATACCTTAATATTCATACTTATCTTATTTAAGCCTAACAACTCTAATAATATAAAACATTATATAACATAACCATAACATATAAATAAATAAAATCACTAAATATTATATATAAAATACATAAAATGACTACGCTAAAAACACAGAGGAAAAGGGTAAGCAATAATCATCAGTGGAAATAAAATACCACTAATTTATCCGTATAAGAATAACTATATATAAAAACTATATAAAACAACCCCCCTCCATTCCCAGTCAACCAAAAAATAATAATAATAAAAACCCATATCTACCATACTCACCTCACTGAATAAATCAACCTCAATACATATACCTCTCACTATTCCATAAACTACTAATAAATAAAAACTACTCACACTCACATTAACACACTACCATAACTAAGAACTAATAATGAACTAGGCCCCACTCGAATATATAATACGTCACGACATACTCATATTAACTATTATTAAAAGAATTTCATAGCATCTCGGGACAAGGTTATCATATTTCAACTACTCTTTTTACGTGTGAAAACTCAAACAAACTAATAAAAAAATACACTAAACCTATAATTCTAGTTACCCTCACGTCAATACCCCAAATAATCATATAAACATAAATCACCCTACCTAAATAAAACAAAATAAAAAAAAACTAAATAATACTAATAACTATTAAATAAATAAAAATTAACAAAAAGATAAAAATATTACCATCCTATACTCATTTATATATATCTCCCTAAATAATCATATAAACCCCTACAAATACAAATACTAATATACCGATAAAAAACTAACAGCAATAATAGATTATATTATAATGGTAAAAAGAATAGCATCAACTTTAATATGTTACTTCGTCGAATCAAAAGTCCATAAAACTATAAATATTTTAAAAGATAAATCTTTATACTCTTTCTTTTTTTTTTTAACGGTATACCTAAACCTACTTACGAGACTATTATACCTATCCCTCAAACGAAAGAAGAAGAGCCGCTAGTTAACAAAACAAACAAACACAAAAATCTACTAACAACAAATTACGCAGAAACCGAAGACACACCACGCGGGCCCTTTAACGACAACACTGACGACACAGAATCACATTTCGAATAGAAACACAGAAAGATGGAAGAGAATTCTCAAAAGAAACAAAAAAAAACCAACCAAAAACCAAAAGAAAAAAGTCCGCAGAAGAAGGAGCACCCAAGCCATAGATCATAGAGAGTATGCTAGCATCCTCCACACAAAAACATCACATATGCCCACACAGCCCCCCTAATATACGCCATCAACAAAGAGACCGGCATTTAAAGGCGATGAGAACGAAGAATGGAAAGTTTCCCTCGAGCAAACACTCGCGCTACCACAGTACTATTAGGACACAAGACCGATAAAGCACCAACATCCGCCCGCAAAGAAAATAGCAGGCGTACAAGTAGAAACTAGAAAGAACGGAACAGTTGATAAGTCTTTGCCTTCTCACCACCCCTTATCAAAGCCGGAGCTAACCACCTGAGCCCCCCTCAGATAGAGAGCAGATACTCCATAAACAAGGGCGGGATGGCGCCCTTGTATAACTGACAGAGTAATTGTGAAAGAGGAAAAAAGCTTGCAGTCATAAACCAAGAAACTTCCCGCTTCCTTGAGGCAACGCCTTAGCAACCCGTCTGTTGATGTTGAGGTTTCCAAAGACAATTTTTTTGTTTATGTTAAAGGCCAAGGATGTTTATATTGTCGACAATTAGAGACGATGAGAACCGTCCTCGAACAAGAATAGAACCAGTAGAAGGTTCCTCCTATAGAGGGAAGATCCTTGTAGAAGTGAGTTCTAAAGAAATGAATTTCACAAGGTTCAGAACGGACCCACACCCGCCGAATATCTCACCGGCCATCAGCGAGAACCTAGATCGAAATCATTAAACCGAGAGCAGACAATCTAGAAGAAAAGAAGAGCAGCAATTGAAAATGAGTAATAAAGAATGAAGGGTCGAGTTCATACTGCAGCCTCATGATAATAGCAGTAGACAGTGCAGTGCGAGAAGAATCCATTAATGAAAAGTAGGAATTAAGTAGGAGATCAAGACAGAACCCTGAGAACACCACAATTAATATCGCCAACAAGAAAAGGAAAGAAGAAAAGCTCGCCATGCAACAACCGCAAGATCATGCAGCGACTTGCCCAAAAGAAAGACTCAGACATCAAGCTCAAGGAACAACGAGACAGCGCGGCAAACCCAACAGCCACGCCAGGCGAGAGACTATGACGGAGCAGTGCAACCGCGTAGCCTACCCAGGTCTACAATGCTCAATTAGCGCATAATGAACACAGCAGCCACCACGCACGTATCCCCCGAAGTCTCACATAACCCCGGGCCGAAAACCATAAATCAGATAAGACCCTAGGAAAAAGCTATCCAGATAGACTCGAAACACCAACGCGCCCGAACAGCCGCACTGGATGGAAACGCAAGTCGACATGAATGACCTTCCAAGAGTGATCTAGACCCACCATGAAGAGTGAAGGAAGAGTAATTCAAACGCATCTTAGAAGAATAACAGTAAGAGCTAATAGCGGCCGACTCTAAGAAAGCGAAATCACCAGCACTACGGCACTACCCTTTCATTTCGGAATAGTTGGACATACCGTCAAGCCGTAGCCCTCACCCCAACACTGAGGGAACCCGACTAATAGTGACCGACACTACGAAGAATAAATAGACACTTGAACGAAGAGGGCCCGGACACCGACTGCACGGAACCACAAACTCTCCTCAAAACTCGGGAGGGTGCCATCCGAAGCGACGCCATTCCCATAAACGATTCAACGTAGATATACCACGCGATCCATGCACACCGCACTCGAACTGTAATCCACAGCAAAAGACATAGGACACTGAGCCAGAACGCAGCACACGAAAGAAGAGAGAGCCGAAGCACCGAACCTCCGCCCAGCGCAATGCAAAAACACCGAATATCCCGACTAAAACAATCCAGAAGGTAATAAAGAGCGGGAAGGAACAAATCAGGAGCCAAAGGAAGAGATCGCCCACACCTCTCTCTCCGAACATATGACGAACAATTCAAGAACAACAGAACCATCGAGGCAGAAATCAAGAGGAGCGGAAACCGACAAGTCCATATAGCGCAAAGTATATAGCGAATGTATACTTTGCGGCAAAGAGGCCCAGACAAGAGTGCTCCAAAGTAGGTGAAAAAGGAGGTTCACGCCGCACTTTTCGCTCTGATGACCCGCCCCGCCTTATGCATGATACAGAAACCGAACCGCCTATCCTCCAACGAAATTCAATACATACAGCAGAATGACAACCACAAATTAGCACAGAACCATGATAAGACGACGCAAACAGCGAACTCTCTTTCCCATCCCGACTCCGACAACCCTCGTCTCTCGCCTGGCCCTGGCCAACCAGAGAACAAGCACGGATCGAACCATGGATATGAAAGGAAGGAAACAAGATTTAGCCTCGAACAGAAAGAATAACCTACTCCATACCCATCAACCATTACCCAGCTCCACTTATCCTGGCACCGCTAAATAGAAGACAACCAGTCACCAGAGCGCCCAAAGCAAAAGCTCACTCCAAATCCTATAGCGCTAGCCCGCCCGAAGACAACCACGACAAGGCCCCCAATCGGCCCGATCAAAAGTAGCCAGAAAAACGCGTAGCCGGCAGCGATGGACGAACCTCCGTTGGAGAGGAAGCTATAATTAAAGAGCAAAAACATTATAAGGATGTGAGTCAAGACAAATCTTACAAACCAAATGAGACAAGGCTGCGAAGCTATACTCAATAGAGACCGAAAGGAACTCTGCCCTGTAGAACAATAGAGCGAGTTGTGTATACAAGAAATACCTACCGGCTCGCCGGAACGAAAATCCGAAATGTGAAAACCAAAAATAGATAGGCACCGATTAAACCTTTAATAGATGTCAGACTACGTAGAAGAATGCCTAAATGATCTCGGCAAATCCACTCACCACCTAAATCAGTAGAGAGCGGCAACCAACCATTCAGTCGTTAGTGTACATTTGCAATCCCAACACTAAATAGCAGAAGACCCTCCCAAGCTCATTGAAGCAAAGAAGACGCATCTAACAAAGTCCCCTCCGTGAGAGGTAAGATCACAGACGCATCTACCACAAAAAGCGTAGAAATCCTGTATCATGTTAGAGAGAACAGAAAAACCAAGCAAGAAGCACAAAGCATTCACTAAACTGTACAAGATCAGAGAAGAACATTTACCGCACAGAACATCGAAGTAATAGGAGATCGAGATTCTCGCCCGAGACGCCTAGTCTAACAGAAGAGTTCTCTACTGTTAACATAGGCACTCAACACACAATTAGACAACATGGAAGTATGAAAATCCGCTTATAGCTCTACACTACTAAACGAGTTAGAGGCTGCATTCCTCAGACCATCTGCGCCCCTAACGACCCAGGAGCCCAAACAAGGTATAGAATAAGTAAGAGTAATAAGAGCAGGCTGGCCCTCATATCCAACGCCCTGCCATGAATAGATGGCGCAAGGCCACGGATGTTAAGAACAAAGTCGATAGTAGCCCCGCGCCGCGTGCTGGCAAATCTCGCACTCTGATAGACAACCATACACAAAACACCAAAACAACAGACAAGTAGACCAACGGAAGCAAATGTAGATATTATAACAAAAAAAAAAAAACACAAAAAAAACACACACACAAAACAAAACACAAAAAACACAAAGATAATACACCGTAAATATCCTTAACTTATATGACACAAACACTAAACCCCCCATATACCCAATATTAATTGAATAAAGACACAGAGAAAACAATGTATCAAGAGGAAACACCACAAAAAAAAATACATAAAAAAAACATGGTGTAAACGACAATACCGAACTGTTTCCAATACCATACAATGTCAGACTCGCGCCTAAAACCTGCACAATATTGCAAAGACGATATAAAAGCAACGTATTCGGACCTACTCTTTCACCAAACCGCGTCACTTTTCTCTCTACTCATGTAACCCACCCTCTAGTTGCTGCCACACAAGAGACGCACAAATACTGTTTTTTCTCTAAAAGGGTAACATAACACAAAACACCAAAAATACATATATAAATAATAAATAATACTACTATCATAAGTATATATTCTTATACCTAATATATAATAATAATATATATATGCTATATATAATTAATATATATAGATATATAATACCCAATATAAACATAAATATATACCCCTACACCATAACTGAACTCTATACAAGAATACCCACCCTAACTATAATAATATGAATAATAGTCGTATAAACTAACTAAAAACACTAACCATATATAGTATTTACCGGACACAATGTAGGGGGACTCAGATCGACGGGGAACAGAAGGGGGGGAACGTAATTTCCATACCCGTTAGCCGGGGAGGGGCGCCAGGACACCCCCAGCGACATAACCAAATACCAAAGAGCGGGGAGTCCGAGAAAGACCACTCCGGCAAGGAGCAAAAGAGAGAAACATAAGTCCCCACCATGTCTTTCCAGACACCGGCGCACGGAGACCACAGAACTAACATGAATCGTGCGGAACCCATTATCCTCTCGAGAACACCGTCTTCCCCACTAATAGCTGTAAAACAAATACGACATACAAATACTGATAACAAAAAACTCACTCAATAATAATATAATACATCTCAAAACCCATATACATACATCATACAACTCTCAAACCTAATAAACTACTACCCTAATAACACTCACTAATCACACATCCTATTAATCACCTTTCTCTCACTCAACACATACTATATCTTTCCTAATATAATACTAAAAAACTTAATTAGGATAATAATAAGTACTAATAATATCACCAGACCATGCAAACATTTCCTAACCCCTTATGCAATTCACATCGTAATTTGATAAAAATCCTAAATGAATATATTCACCATGCTGGAACGATCCTGAACCTACAGCAGCCGGAGCACTCACACATGCTGTTTGACCACTAACGACCACTAACGACGGAACAAAAGACGCAAACGAGACCCAATACTATCTAGCCATATCTCCAAAGATGAGCATTTACTAACACAAGGTAATCCCTCCCGCTCGCACTGAGTAGGGCCAAACACGAAGGTACCGCGCAATCGCACGTCCCTATTACATAACAAACCGGAGGTTATTCCATGATCACATTAGAAAATGCAATACACCAATTAAAATCTGCATCAAATCGAGTAACTTGATAACCAATCCACCCCCTAATCGTATTTTCACCAATGTAGGATACCGATCCCTGGACCCCTACAGCCGATGAGACGTGCATGTGTATTAGGACCACTACGCTCCCGACCGAACACAAGCGCACGCACGAATACCTTCTAACTGTCCCCAAGCATTCGCGAGATCCTCACTAACGCAAGAATCTCCCTCCCACTCGCACTCCGACACTACGGGCAAACAGCCGTACGCGCCATCGCTCGTCCGCAATACCAATAACTACACAATACACACCCGGGCCGTCCTCATCTCACTTATAATGCAAACTGCACCTCATTCCACCTGCAACTCCCAAATTCGTAATTGTAAACTAACACACTAATTGTATATTTTCAACCATGACTT
This sequence comes from Trachelipus rathkii, assembly GCA_015478945.1. Taxonomy (NCBI): domain Eukaryota; kingdom Metazoa; phylum Arthropoda; class Malacostraca; order Isopoda; family Trachelipodidae; genus Trachelipus; species Trachelipus rathkii. The sequence goes on along the minus strand of JABUQX010062850.1, from coordinate 13,408 downwards.
AGGATACGTAACACTGGACCCTAGCCGCCTCGAGCGATGCATGTGATCTGACTCACGCTACCGACGCAGACAAAGAGAAACGAGAACTCACTATTTACTTCAGCAATGAGCCACTACAACTCACCAGAGTTCTCGCATACGCACACTCAGAACGATAGGCGCACAACCACGCTCAAAACAACACCACCCCCACAGCCCACCCAAAAACCTACCCAACCCAATCGCCCAAGACCCAAACAACACAGGACCGCGCAATGGATGAATACAATACAACAAATACACATAACCCGGGGGTTCCATTAATGTATAATGAAATGCAATAATTTAACCTTGCAATCAAATTCGCTCTTGTCCAAACAAAATACCCCTAATGTATAATATTCCCATAGCTAAGATACAGTCCTGCACCCTAGCAGCATCCGAGCGTGCAGCCTCGTTAATCTGACCACACGCTACAGAACAGAGAAACAAAAGAGAAACCCAGAAGAATACTTCTACTGTCCAAGATGAGCATTACATACGGTCCTCCCGCTACGACACCGAACGTAGGCACACAAACACGCCAACCGGTACCGCGCATAAGATAAGAATATCATAAACGGCGGCCTCTATCGAATATAAATGAAATGCAATACCCATTTAAACCTTGCAATCAAATTCGAATTGTACAAATACCCCTAATGTAATTTCAACCACTGCTAGGATAACGATCCATGCGACCTGAGAATGGGTGTGCTCGGTCACCACTACGTCCACGAGAGACAAAAAGACGACCGAGAACTACTTCTACTGTCAAGATGAGGCATTACTACGGTTCCTCCCGCTACGGTTCCTCCCGTTTGGCCCTACAGCACTCATCCACAACAACTCTCACAAAACACACACATCAAACAAACAAACACCACCCACACCACCCACACCACCCACACCCAGCAATAACACCACACACCCATACACAACACTACGACGACAAAAAGACACAAAATCAACCACCCAAGACCAAACAAAACAAAAACAACCCAAGAAAACAGAAAACACAAAGAACAATCTGAGAACAACACAGAACAAACCAAAGCCATCCAAAAAAAAACCCACACCACACCCACCACAAACACATCTAAAAAACAAACCACCCCAACACAGACCACGGTACCGGAAACGCAAAACCAACACGCCATCTGCATACGGGAAATCCAGAATCGCCTGCACCAACTCAGCAATAGGCTCGCAACTCACATTATAGAGGACGGATAATTTACAACACTTACGCAATTCTGAATGCCAAGCCGCTCTACATCAATATTGCATATAACTACATATCATACATAAATAACACCCCCCGGATTACCTATCCACCCCAGATATTTATTCACATGCGCCACCCACCCCACCCACACCACCACAAGAGTCACCTAAGTTTGGCCATACCGCTCACGCGTCGCGACCTGCCGCAGACCGATAAGAAGTCATGCTCCATCTTGGACACGCTCAGCACGTACCTCCTCTCGACGACTTTCTCACTTCCTGCTCTCGTCACGTAGCGTACATGGTTACAAACACCACTCGCACGCTCATCTGCTAGCGTCCGCGCTCAACGATACCCTATACTCGCCATCCAGCATTGAAAAATACATTTAGGGAAAACACAACAACAAAAAGTATTTACAACTTCAACGAACATTGATTGAAGCAAACCGGTTCCAACTTACTTGCACTTCATCATACATACAAATACCCCCCCAGGTAATATCGGTACCACTTAATCCACCATGCCCAAGTACCCTGATATATGAGCTACAAGATCGAAGTCGCAGAAGACAGGAGAAAGGAAACCGTACAAGTCATGCTCATCTCCTGACCCGACAGAACAATAAGAAGTCATCTCTCGGATTCTCTTTGTCATCGTGCTTATAGACCCAAGTGTGGTCAAAAACACATCGCAACACGCCTCATACTAGCTACGGAGCTCAGGTATATCTAGCTAGAATGACCAAATACATACTACGGGGGATTTCACCAATTAAACGAATTTTGATAATGCAAGGTTTAACCTGTACCTTGCATTTCATATATATAAACCCCCGGTTATGTATATATATTCACATGCGCGCACGGCTACCCTAGTTGGCCCTACGTTCGAGTGCGAGTGGCGGAACCGTCATAAGGTACAATGCACTGCATGATAGAACAGTAAGAAGATTTCTCGGTATTCTCTTCTTTCTCGTCGCTAAGCCGTTAGTGGATCAAAACACATGCACTCATATCATCTGCTCACGGGCTCACAGGAATCGCTATCCTAGCCATGGTAAGAAAATAATTACGGGGTATTTACATTAACGAATTTGATCTGCAAGGTTAAAATTATTGCAATTCATTTCCTGCACATAATAACCCCCGGTTGATGGTATTATTATTCACCATGCGCGTACCTGTTTGGCCCTACGTTCGAGTTTGCGAGCGGGAGGAACCGTATTAATGCTTCATCTTGGACAGTAGAATATTCTTCGCGTTTTCTTTTGTCTCGTCGTTAGCGTAGTGGTCAAACACATGCCACGCTCATTCTGGCTGGGTCCAGGATCGTTATCCTAGCAAGCGTGAAAATACATTAGGCGGGTATTTACAATACCGAAATTTGATTGCAAGTTTAAATTATTGCAATCCTGATGAAGGGGCGTGGCCTCGGTTTATGGGTATGTATTTTCACCATCGCCGGTACCCTCGCCGCGGATTCCTCCGAGTACCACCTGGAGGAAACCGTAGTAATGCTCTTCTTGAACAGTAGAAGTATTCTCGGTTTCTCTTTGTCTCGTCGTAGCGTAGGTCAAACACATGGCACGCTCATCTGCAGGGTCCAGAATCGTATCCCTGAAAATGCAAAATACATTAGGGGGTATTTCCAAATACAGAATTTGATTGCAAGGTTACAATTATTGCATTTTTCATTATTACATAATAACCCCCACGGTTTATGGTATTATTATTCACCAATGCGCACCGGTACCAACTGTTTGGCACCTACCGTCAGAGCGAGCGGCAAGGAAACCGTAGTAATGCCTCCATCTTGGACAGATAGAAAGTATCCTCGGTCTTCTCTTCTTGCTCTCGTCGTAGCGTACGTGAGTCAAAACACATGCACGCTCATCTTCTAGGGTCCAGGATCGAATCTCCTAACTTCGGTGAAAATACATTAGGGGTATTTACAATTACCAAATAATAAAACTATAATATATCAATATATATATATATATATATATATAAAAATAATATATTATAATATCATATTATGATAATAATAACATATATACACTAACAAGTAATACTATAATAACGCACACAACTGACGTGTACCTAGTCAATAAGTACACTATTGATATATACCATACACATTCTCTTCACTAGCTGCACGTCCACAATCAATCACAAACCAAACAATTCATACACAAGACCAACTCAATTATTTTGCAATTTCTGTAAGTTTTTTATATATTATATATCGTACCAGTTCATTTACGCAAGATTACACATAATAAATATATTTGAGCATAAATGTGGTTTCGAAAACTTAAACAATTTAAAAAAAACAACATTTATTTACCAGACTTCACATGTGACAGATCACAATCACTGTATAAAATTAAAACTGCCAGGAGTCAAAGAACAAACAGTCGCGAACAAACCTTTACGGAAGGAAGGCAAAATTTCAAAATCCAGATTTCTATTATGAATTTCATCCGTTTAGAAAGACTATTGACACATCACACACATGGAAAGTGAGAACTTCTTCCGTTTTAGAAGTTATTCCTTGCCAAAGTACACAAACGCCACAAAACATAATAACACAAAATGCTTAATCTACTAAAAATAATACAAAAAACATAAAAATACATCCGTTTATCTTCTCGCCAACAACCCATATAGAAAGTTTAGGCTCAAGGATCTTAAAACGGTACCATAAAAGAACCGCGACAGGAAGCATGCGTCTCTGGAGTTTAAAATTATATAACCAAAATTTTAAAAAACCAATTTTCCATTTTTTTTCAATACATTCTATCATAGTTCAAATAGTTAATGCAAAAATTATTTTCTAACATACAGTTCCTTCAGAAGATCTGCGGTTTGTCTAGTAGTAACTCTTTTCTTCTTCACTCGTATAATCTCACTCAATAATCACTAAAAGTGTACGTAAAACAAACTTCTGCTTTTTTCTACACTACACATGCAACACGTGAACCCATTACGAAAATCTAGGCACACAGCTACACGTAACTAAAAAAAAAACAAGACTACGCCCAAGTAATGAGTCTATCATTACGGATTACCTATAAAAAAAATCCACGAATCCTTTCTACTTCTTATGATTTGTTGTCTTAAATACGGGGTTTTTAGGTCTCTACATAATTTAATAGTAAACCTCGGTCACTTAAATAAAAGCTTTACCTTAACCACAGGTGTCTAAGTCTTTCCCTCCTATAAAATTGGCTAACTTTCAACCCCTAATATACTATATGTTACACTAACTAACTATTATACTAGTATATATGCTTATATGAAACGGCTATTATATATATATATAAAGCTATCACCCTATCACCTAATAACATACTCTACCTATACTACGTATTATATAAGTATCAATAACTATAACACCCTACCCTAAACAGACCTCTCTCACCTCTAAACATATATACAATAATATAAATATATATAACTCAATCGCCAGTATCAAATTAACCTCCTACCATAACTATAAAAACCTATCCCTCCTCGATACAACAATTATATAGCAACGTACCCCAATACCAATCCACATCTCACCACAACCACCTACACACTAGCTACATAGACAAATAGAGAAACATAATAAGTTGAGTACCTGGCAAATATATAATTACCCCGAAAGGGAAAACTGTAAAAAAACCACACACACAAAAACACAAAAAAACGAAAAAAAACACAAAAAAAAATATAAAAAAAAACATCTCCAACAACCACATACACTAGAACTACAGGCGAAAGATATACATCTCTTCTCTGAATCGCTTGTAACAAAATTCAGTTAGGAAAAACTCGTTAATAAAAAAAACTAAAACAATACCAACAAATGAAAAATTGCGCTATTTTTTTTTGGGGGGACAGACTGGACCATACGCTAGTAATATACTATCACTAAGCCTATAATATAATACTATTATACTCCACCAAAACTATATACCATATAACCTATATACAATAATACTAAAATTCGTAAAAATAATAAAAACAACAAAATATAAAAATAAACTAACCAACCCTAACCTCACACAAACCACTATAGTATTATCATCTACTGATACTGTATTATATATACCAATAAATATACTACTACACCCTAACTAACAACAAACAATAAAATAACTATATATATAATCTCTCCATTAAATCAATATCCTAATTTAATTATATTATAAGTATATTCAATTTGAATAAACACCAGGATGTACCACAAGGACGCCCATCGCATAAGTAGCAAGGCCTCGACGCCGACGTGCGGACAAACCCAGGGGGGCACGTTTTCCATACCCGTCAGGTAGGGCGAGAACCCCCGCGACCACCCCAACCAGAGCGAAATACAAACGCGAGCGGGACTCGCCCACCTCGAACACACACGACCAAAAAAACCCAATCCCGCAACCACTTGCGTTCTACGGAGAACAACCTCCACGCGCGCGCGACAACGGGAGATATAGTCTACACCCGCTCGCTTCCCCGGCCAAGGCACAGCCAGAAGAAACCCAGCCAACTCCTGCCAATCAGGACTCGCCCGAAAACCAACCTATTACACCTAACAAAGAGTGTATTTCTGGGACAAAGGAAAGCAAACATTAATCGGAAGTGAAGATTTATTTTACAAAATAACCATACAGGACAACTCTTACAGTTTCAAAATAGAATATGATAAGTATACGTCAAATAGTTTTCTTATAATGTCTTCTTTTTTTTACTTTTTTGTGTAATTCAACTCAAAATTTTTACCACGGGCTCTAACCAACCTGAATATTCCTACACTCCACTGTAGCTACTCTGTGTTCTATTGAAGTTTTTTCACCCGCACCTAAAAATACTAGCCACCAGAGGATCCCCGCAATGTATATCACATTTCCCGGTAGCCTGTTTTGTGTACGTTTTTGCAGATACTCGGATGTGGACTCATCTAGAAGCCACCTGGACGACCATAAAATAATCACCTCATAACAAAAATATCACTATACACTCACTAATAGCTAAAAAACCACCTATACACCACAAATAAGAATCACTATCACAAACCTACCCCTAACTCACAACCAAATATAGTAACTAATAACTAACTACTAATGTTAAATGAACATACCCTACTACTAATAATACTCAAATAAATATACCACCAACCTCATAATAATAGACTATATTAATATAACAAATAAACCATACCAATAAAGAATTAAAAGAAAATATAAGTAAACATAATGACAAATTCAAATTTAAATATCAGCTTTTTTTTACTATCTATACAATATAACATAATATATATACTAATTATATTATAATAGTCATATAATTATAATATATATACCATATAATACACAATACTAACAACCCTACATAACAAATCTAAGAAATAACACCTCAAAATATTAATAGTATATACACTATACTAGAAAGTCTTTATAATACGTATATATATAATAACTAACCGATATCAGGGCGGACTCGTCAGAACACGCAAAAACATGAGGGAGCGACACATTACAACCATAGTCACTCTTACTACCCAACTACAACTTATCACCGTACCTCAATATATTAGTAAAATAATAATATAGCTACTCATTTAAGATAAAGATAACCCCCCCAATTCCATCCATATCCAACTATACTATTAATAACCAATAATATATACCTAAATATATAAATATCTAACCTCACTACGTACCTACTAAAAAAAACCAAACTAAACTACAATATATAATATACTCAATATATAACGCATTACAGAACCCTACAATACTAAATCCAATACTCAATTATAACTAAAATACACTATATTATCACATATATAACCTAATATAGATATATTATATATATATATATATAATATATATATAATATATATATATAGATATATATATATAGTATTATAACACGTGAAAGTTATTTCCGCCTTTATTGTGTAAAATGAAGCGAGAGGAATAATTAATAAATAAAGATTTTCTTATAATTTTATATTTATACGTGACAATTTCCATTCGTAAAACCACCATTAGTAAAAAGACTTTATAATATTAATTTTAAAAACAGCTTGTCAATCTCCATTTCACTAATTAAATTTCATAAATTTCGTAACCACGAGTTACCAACCCTACAATAATTTAAACCCGGAGGAAGTTTCTCTTTAACAATCTTATAGTTCTACCATACCTGTCCGACCGGCAATTACACCTTGGTTTCAAGAGTCAAATACTACTCTCCTTTTAATCCTGCATTGTGCGCGATGTGATCCAAAAACCTTGAAAACCAGTTATATTCATCGTAGTTTCCATAATTCAGCATATCACAAAACCACGTATGCATCCTTAATGTTATTGACAACACAGTTTCATCATGAGGGAGGATGGCTATCTACCTTGCAGTTTAGAGTTAAACCTAGACTGCTGATTGACAAAGTGATCCAAAATACAGCCTCTAATCACACTTAAAATCTTTACGTGCGTGAACTTAGCGCTGCCCCCGCATGAGTCCCCAATCTGGGACTTTTCCTTCGCTTCTTACACCTTGGCAATCGGGTCTCATAGGTCCTAGTAACAATTAGTAACTATCTCTCCTCTCATCTCTCTCTCTCTCTCTCGTCTCTCTCTCTACTCTCTCTCTCTCTTCAATCATCATCGTTATCCCAAGACTCATATAAAATATATAATAAAATGCTAATCATAAATAAACTATAACAAATTTAAAAACCTACAAACCTATATATAAATATAACCTAAACCTACATATAACGTACTATAATAGTATATATATATAACAACTCAAAAATATCATCCACTACTACTATAAACTACCATATCATATTAATAATTATTAACATATATTATATATATATATATATATTAAATAAGTTTTTTTATATTAATTTTTAAAAAAAAAAAATAGTCTTTATTTTGCTTTCACCCAATTTTATTTGCAAAGGCAACTCTACTACGAGTAGAGTTGCAATTTTGGGAGGATATTATTTTAAAGACGCTCCGAGAGAGGCTTTTGTACGGAAAAACTCCTCAAAATTAGACAAAAATCAAAGAATAAGGTTTCTTTTACGTTGCCATTGACAACCAGTGTTTTTTAAAGCATTATAATTAAGCTTTCTCCAGTAGGCACAAATCGAAATGCTTCCAGTCCAATGATTCATATGAAAAATAATGTTCGGAAGAAAAAATAAATGATTTTAATGTAAAATTATCGACCTCGGGTAAACAGATGCAAACAAAGTTTGATAGTAATAAATAATAATTTTGAATAATTTTATTACATTAGTTCTTTTTATTTTTTTTAGAGGAGGCCCGGCCTCCTGTGCTCCCCCCGTAAAGCCGCGCATGCAGTAAAATAAATACGATATAATATAATATATAAATACTACGTCTCACGCAAAAATAATAATATAACACGAAAACAACTCACTATCAACTACTAAGATCACATACTATACTCTGATCCACTACTAGCAACCCCAATATATACAAAATCAAATACCTCAAATACTCAAAAGAATACGTCAAAAGTCCAGATAATACCTCCACTAACTCACTATATTACTGTATTATAATATACAGTATATAACATAGTATATAGATATACTACTACTACCCTACCTACTACTACCGATACATCATATCATACATACATACCTGGCATTTATCAAAGCTTGTACTACCCTATCATATTACTGATACTTACATATCACCCTATTATATATATATATAAACTACTCTCAACATACATAGGAACTATATCATATATGCGACATTTGATGTTTTAGGAGAAGACAATTTCTCAGTCAAGGATTAATTCTAAACAACTACTTAAAATGAACCCCTCATATTTGCTGGAAATTTAAAAACACATTTATTTAACTACCTATTTATATCATTATTATCATTATTCTTGTTATAGGGTAATTTTTCCGCTCTCTCAGTCATCCTTAAGACGAAGTGATAATCAACACCAGCAAAATTGTTTCTTTCTTAAACTTGAATGACATTTTTTTGCAAAACTTCACAACCAACTTGCAATATAAATATTTCCGATGCGAGATCTACAATTATCTCATATTTAATTTAGGTCTAAAGGCTCGAATTTTTTTGTTCGAATGCAATCATTTGTCAGAAAATAATAAGAAGAAACTTTGAAAAAGAATCAGATGAGAATGAAGAAAAAAAGGTCCCTATTATAACCTACATAACTCCACAGCTATCCACTAACAGTAAATACTAAATCCACTATACCCACTGTATACTGATACTAATAGCTACAGGCACATAACACATTGAGACACTAAATACCAATTCGATGCTAATACTACGTATATATATATTATCATAGTAGCTAATAATAACTATATAAATAAATAAACTATCTACAATAAACTATAATAAGTAAGAATAATACTAAAATCATATATTATATATAGGTACCACTTAACGTCAAACGTGGCCGTTTCTCAATAATAATTAGCTCACTTGGAAAGGTGTAATCAAAAATTTCATAGATATCGAAACTACAAACTAAACAACAATAACTAAAACTACCATTATTCTTACTATTGCTACAACTACTTCTACTAAGGATGTAACAAAAATAATGATTTAATCCTAATCAATAACTCATTTTCAGCTTTTTAAATTCTCTATTATTATATAACTAAAAAATATAAATAAATAAGTATTATATATATATAATATACAAATACTAACTGATCTAATCCATTATAAAAAGATATACTAATACGCTATATATTATCATATCACTCATAGATGTGATATATAATATAGACTGGTCAGATTTTTTTACATGCTCACAGTACTGTAGGCTAGAGCAACGCAGTTCCCTACAGTAACAACAAACTGTTAGTATACTTTGCGAATCAGCGAATACAATTCCTAAGGATGCATTTAACTTTCCTTTTTTTTTCTTTTTTTTTTTTTTTTTTTTATTTTTTTTGAAGTAAATTTTATTTTCTTTTTTTTTTTTAACCTAAGGAATACCCTAGCGTGGACCCGCAAAGATGGCAGGAGTTCGGGTCTCTCGGCCTCCCCGGTGGACGACGGGGGCGACGAAGTCCCCCCCGTCGGGTCTCCGGAACGCCCGCTCTTTGGTCTTTGGGTGTCACGGGGGTTCCTCCACCAATTCCCTCCTCCTCCGGGGTAAGAAACATCCCCCCCTCTGTCCCCGATTGGCTCGAGCCCCCTAAATAAAAACTTAAAATTTTCCAAAAAAAAAAAAGAACAAATGGTATTTCACCCAAATTTCAGGCGGCGCTTCGAGCGACGGGGGATAGAGGGGGCGGACGTTTCATACCCGGATGGAGCATGGTCGGAGGAAACCCCCCGTGCACACCCAAAGACCAAGAGCGGGGGTTCCGGAGGACCATCCCCGGAGGGGGATTAGTCCCCCCCGTCCAGTCCACCAGGAGAGGCCGAGGAGACCCGACTCTGCCATCCCTTGCGGATTACCCTAGGTATTCCTTTTAGTTAAAAAAATTTACTTCAAAAAAAAAAAAAAAAAAAAAAAAAAAGTTATTAAAATCCCATCCTTAGAATTTTCGGCTGATTCCAAATATATACTTTGTTTTACTGTAGGACCTGCCGTTCTCTGCTAACATCTGTGAGCATTTAAAAAATCTGACCAATCTCAAAACTAATAAATCCCACAAAAATAATACCCATATATATATACCCTATATATATGATACTACTACCGCATATACTTATACCATACTACACTATATACGAAAAAAACTATCCAATACCTAATATACATAACTATATAACTATACCAAAAAAATAATACTATTACAACTAATAAATAAACTATACTATATATATATATATATTAGGACCTTAAGTAAACTGTGCTCCTCAAAATAATTTAGCCTAATTGGAAAGGCTTGCATTTAATAATGTTATTTATCTTTAGGTAAAGAAAAAAATTAAAAATTTGTGAAATGAATATACAAAGAACTTACTTTTATATTTTTTTCAGCTTCAAATATGAATTGAATTTTCAATTCATTGTATTTAACTTTTATCAGTTTATCTATAACTACTGGATATATCATTATATATATAAATAATATAGTAATAATATACATACTCATATACTAAAATATATATATATATACTATCATACTATATATAGTATTATAGTATATAACTATATATATATATATATATATACTATATATATATATTATTCCCTACGATATATATAAATGAATTATATCTATACCCTATACTAACCTATCATACACCTTTATACATACCCCTATAACCACTACCACGCCAGCTTACCTTAAACACAATCAACTAATAATAAGCCAGATGGTCAGATCTTGTTAATGCTCAAAACAAGATGTAGCCTAGGTATCAAGCCACTCCTACCAGCCTCAAACAAATCACTATATTATTTGCCGATCAGCCGCAGAAAATCTAAGAGATGGGATTATCTTTATTTATTTAATTTTAATTATCTTTTAACGAAGTAAGATTTTATTATTCTCAACATAAAAGAAATCCCAGGGTAAAACCGCACACAGATGGCAGCGAGTCGGGGTTCTCGGCTCCCGGTGGCACGACGGGGGGGACTACATCCCCCCCTCTGTCCCCGGTTCCGGAACCCCCGCTCTCTGGTCTTTGGGTGTCGCGGGTTCCTCCCGGACCATCCCTCCGGGTAAAACATCCCCCCGCTGATACCGCCGATAACAGGGCCTGCACTAAAAAAACACCTTAACAAATTTTCCAAAAAAAAACACAAAAATTATAACTATCACCAACGAATTTAAGGGAGGGTCGAGCCGACGGGCGGACAGCACCGGGGACTCGTTTCATACCCGGAGAGGGATTCGGTCGGAGCGAAACCCCCGCTGACACCCAGAAGACCAAAAGCGGAAGGTCCGGAGACCATCCCCGGAGGGGGGATACTAGCTCCCCCCGCGTCCCAAACCCAGGCAGGAGGCCGAAGAGACCCAAGGACCTAACCTCTGCCATTCTTTGGCCGGGTTTAACCCAGGGGGTATTCCTTAGTTAAAAAAAAAAAAAATATTACCTTCAACAAAAAAAACTAAAAAAAAATAAAAAGTTAGGAATACCTGGCTCGTCACTAATATTTGTTATTTTTAAATATATAAATTTGATTTACACTACTGTATCTTGAAGAAATAATTTTACAAAGTGCAAACAAAAAAAAAAAGTGACTATTATAAATTATATATATATATTAACGTCATATAATATAATATGAGTATATTATACTATATACTATATATATATATATACTATAAATATATACCTTATTCTATATTGTAGCTACGAATACATATCGAATACAGATTTATACTATAACTATAGATATATATACCTACGTCAAAAAGATATAGATAATATATACTATCATATTATAATAAATAAAAATATTACATAATAATGAATTTGTGATATAATCTTTTTGAAAGTCTTAAAGAGTTAAAAGATCATTTGAACTCTTACATTAACAAAAGATTTAGATGCTCTTATTGTAGCTACGAATACAAGCATCTAATAACCATCCAAGAACAATTACTAAAATAATAAAAATATTTTAGAACAAAAGTAACTCAAATCCTCAAAACTAAACAATAAACTTACCCTCAATACGTACAAACTTATAACAACATCCTAAAAGATATACCTTAATGAGTATAACATACAATAATCCTTGTGTGTCTAAAATATTTATAGTAATAAATAATATAACCCTATAAACTAATAACATATATAAAAAAAAACCATTATAGTACAAATACATATAATATTATTCGTAACAAAAAAATATACAATATAATAAATAAAAAACCAACTATATATATATAATAATAATAAAAAAAAAAAATAAGATCCATATATATAGTATAGTATATATATATATATATATATATATATAAGTCAACTAAATATATATATATAATTAAAACTAAAACAATTAAATACAAATAATTTTTGAATTTACATCAATTTGAAGCTTGAAAAACATAAATACAAGTTGTTTCAAAATCAGACTCAGCTCTAATGTTTCTTTACCTAAAATAAAAATTATTACCAACCTTTCCGATAATACACCAAATTATCCCTTGAGCAACCACAGT
>JABUQX010062849.1:12500-17059 GCA_015478945.1 Trachelipus rathkii | reverse complement strand
GTCAGAAACTATATAGTCATTGACATACAAATTTTTAACATCAAATATATTTACAAGTTCATTAAAACCTACACTATTTAAAAAACCTTTAATGAAATAAATACAGTAAATTCCGCATAAATTAGAGTAGGGAGGTTGAACAGGGCGTGACATTGTTTTTATATAATTTACATCATTATATTTTAAAAATGAGATGATATAATGATTACTCAATATAAATTTTAAATCTAAAGAATCAATCAGGTAGACAGCTCCATTTTTCTCCCGATAGACTGAAATCCAGTGTCCCTCATTTGTAATATCCCTATGTGATGTATTGAATATGAATCCTGAATCCTTTGTCATTTTCACAGACCCCAGCTCATTAATGGCGAAGACTCCTATAAATCGTGGCTCGTTTTTAAATACCGTTTTTATTTCTTCTTCATCCATCTTTAATAATTCAAAAGCACATTCCGTACTCTATCAATTTCGATGAGTTGAGGATGCTCCAGATAAACCAATACAGTGATGGGTGCTTGTAGACTTCCGCCGAAGGAGAGACTTATGCCTAATGTCCCCTTTCTTAATACGTTTAAATGACTAGCATTACATGCTGAAAGATCAGCTGTAAGGTCGTAAGCGTATAAATTACTATTCTTAGCGTATTCTTCAAGATCTATCCCTGTTCCACTATCGTTACACGAGACAGTATTGGCTATTAAATCGTAAAAAGGTCGTGAGCATAGAGATTGGGGATCATTGTATAGCATTTCATAGTCGCGCCCGTAGGGCTGTCCATTCACATGCAAACTGAGTCCTCTAAGTCCAAAGTGAGTGAACTTATAGGGTGACTTTTTATAATGGCCGGAGTATGCTTCATGTTCTACAATCCCTATTATCACTTTCTGAGGGAGATTTCCATTCACTATGTTAGGTATATTGATACTCGATAATCCCTGCGTGAAATTAAATAGCTTAGTTTCAACTCGACGGATAGGATATTTAGCTGTGGTGTTCAAAAGTGATCTTTCAATTTCCAAATGTCTCTGGGGTAATAATTTCACTTTTCTGACATAGAGATATGCCTCTAACAATTTGAAAATAGGTTCTGGACATACAACCGTAGCGGTGGGTTTACTTTTTATTTTAAGCGTAAATTTAGAACTTGATCTGGTTAATCGGATTCTGGTATCTACAGCAGGAAGAATAAGTCTTTCTTGAGAGAAGATATCACCATTCAAACGACCGTAAAATTCATGTGTTATTTGTAGTTTTAGCTGCGTTATCTATATGGTGGATAACATCCTTGGGACTATAAAAACCACAGGATTGGAGATGAGATTGTTTGGCATCGTCAGAATAATTTAATAAATGTTCTATATAACTTCTATAAGGATAATTCGCTGCTGACGCCCCTAGTGAAGTTTCGTTGAGGTAGACTTCAATCTGGTTAAAACAAGTATACAAGAAATTTGACTCCGTGTACACTATATGGTCGTCGCCTGAAGGAAGATCTGTACCATCAGGTTTTGTCAATTTTGTTTTTAAATATAAAAATACATTTGAAGGGTCCATATACTGGTCCGATGTACCCGGAATATTGAACTCGAGAGGGACATCGTTGTTGGTAATCGAGTGTATGGGGTTAATACTGATGAAGTTGGTCTCACTTACACTAATCTGGGTGGGGTTCATCGAGAAGAGGTCTAATTCGCTCTTACAGCAGTCTGGGCTAGAAGGATGAAGGAAGTGCATCTTGCCTGTAAGAACTCTACCCTTATAATGGTCAGTGCGGGGATAAAACTCGCATTATATACAGTACAGTCATACATTACAGTTAGTAATTAAATAGCAAACACATCGATGCATTTCTTTTAGAGGTCTTTTTGCTTTAAACTTTTTCTTTCTTGTAATTTTCTTGAGTCCTTTGCCTTGACCCGTCATCTTACGCCTAATTTTGCGCTTGACGTCGTCCAACATCTCATCAGAAACATCAGCAATCCGCCTTTTTAAGGACGTACGTGGATTATCCCCAGCGGCTATATCTTGTATAGTATGCACCCCTGTTCTTATAGCTTTTTTACCTATATATTCACCTCCTCTTCTAAATAGAGGCAATGCGCTTCTCCATAATTTCGCAAAAAATCCACCCAGACCGTATCCTCGCTGTAATTTCGACCCAATAAACACTCTATCCCCGTTCATTATTACAGGAACTTCTGTTTTATACTATCTCTACACTGTGAGAGTAAGTTGATGAATGAAAAAATATAGCCTAAGCCGTTACTTATATATAACCTTGCACTAGCTACTATTTCTTGAAGTTTTTCTAATATCGCAACTCTGTTTAATAAATAGTTCATCATATTGTAGTTAATGCTGCTGCTTCTTTCTAATGTGAACTTTACACAACAGTGTCCCGTCAGTGAATGGATATGCTCGTCCTTCCACATCCTTTATATGCATACGTACAGAGCCAAAATGTGAGCGCATCAGAGGTAAGTAATGTACATTTGGGAAAGTTATAACTTTCTCATTTTTAGGGAAATGAACCACCCTCAATAAGGGGGCTTTAGTGTTTCCTACATACTGATGTTCAACTATATCGGTGTAAATGTATGCCATCCCCTGATCTTGTAACATCTCTGAAGGTATACATACAAAATTGAGTGAGAAGGCAGTTTCATTAGGGTTATTATCTGGACCATGATCTATCACCTCATCGCGCTCATGTGTACATATTCTAAACCAATCAGATCGCCTAATGATAAACAATGAGGAGTCTTTCAAGTTCGCACCCAATGTGGACCTTAGTGTGACAGACACCCTGTCTTCTCCTAATCGTATATTAGTGATGAATATTAAATCCTTACATATCTTACTTGTAGCAAGTTGTGTGTTTAAATAAGTATAAATATCAGGAACTGTTCTGTAGTATCCGCGTTTTAACACAAATTTCTCATAGAAATATTCTTTATCTTTCAGCTTAGTGCTTTTTAAGTCGCCGATGTTTGTTATTTTTAATGTAGTTTTTACATACTCGCGATCTCTATATATCATTATCCAGTGACGTGTCTGTGGGAGATTCTCAATGTTAGCGTCTAATATCATTTCGCATAATCCTACTTCATACATTCCTCTTTCAAGCTGAATAGGATTCATTAATTCAGTTGTGAAATCCGATAGTTTATTATCAGGATGTAGATCCAGCGACGCTGAAGATGGTAGAGTTAAATAGAAATGATCTACACTCTCCATGATTACTGTAACTACTGATTAATGTTTCTCAATTTCACTAGCTTTTATATATGAATTAAACTTATCAGGGTACCCCACCCATTTCACCAGATACTGTTTATTTCTACCTCTACCCTTTGATCCTAATATTTTTTATATTTTATATACATTACTCTCAGGATCGAATCGTATTTTCTGTATTTCTTGTTTATAAAATCCTCCTTTTATGGTTCCCCTTCTAAGTCTTTGAGATAGTAGTTAAAATTAAGCCCTTGAAAGGAAATTCCCTTATACTATCCACTTTAAAAACTTCTCTCGACCATCCAGCTTCGTATCCTTTTCTGAAACGGTCATCAGATCTAGACACCC
Organism: Trachelipus rathkii; assembly: GCA_015478945.1. NCBI lineage: Eukaryota > Metazoa > Arthropoda > Malacostraca > Isopoda > Trachelipodidae > Trachelipus > Trachelipus rathkii. The sequence continues at coordinate 13,471 of JABUQX010062849.1, read as the reverse complement.
TTACATAATCATTCACATTAATTCCCGATTTATCTTTAATTTTACATACTTTCTGGTTCCGCTGTAACGTAGGTTTTATCTTTAACATTTCTAAAGGAGTTGTCTTTATAGTTCTATGGAAAGATCTGTTATAAGAATAAGCTAGATCCTCCAGTATGTCAATATACTTAAAAGTATTCATCTTAGTGAAGTATCGATGCATACGTTCTTTGATCGTACGCTGTACTCTTTCTACAATAGCAGCTTTATTAACGGAGAATATGTTATAATAACCTATATCGTATTCAATAATAATTTCTTGAAACTCTCTCCCAAGAAATTCGCTTCCTCTATCTGTGCACACCAAATTAGGATATCTATTATCATCCCTTATAATTTCACGTACCGCATCAGCTACTGTCTGGGATCTCTTGTCTTTTAACGCCTTCAACCATAAGTATCTAGAGTAAACATCGATAGTGAAAAGTATGTATTGGTGGCCATCGTTATAAGAGCTGTATTTAATCATTTCAGTTAAATCTAACTGCCAAACATTATCGAGGTGGCGGGCTATGGTTTTCCTGGTGAGAAATTTTCTACGAACGGGTTTATGTAGAGTGAACGCCTCTTCACCCTCTAAGTGTTCTTTCAGTTCTTTTTTGTCTATACCATGAAATTTTGATGCGAATCTATTGAATCCACCAAAACTATTAGGTTCTTTCACACAGTAATAATGGTTGTTGTCCAAAAACTACACTCCACGAGATTGATACTGACATAAAGTAATATGATTTTGTAAATATTTAATATTTCTATATATATATATATATATGATATATATATATATAATATATATATATATATATAATATATATATATATATTATGGTATATATAAAAAATTATTAAAATGTTATATTTTATTTAATCACATAAACAAAACTATATATTATATATATATATAGCATATCACGAGATTATATCCATATATAT
>JABUQX010062849.1:0-5000 GCA_015478945.1 Trachelipus rathkii | reverse complement strand
ATATATATATATATATATATATATATATATATATATATATATATATATATATATATAGGTTGTGATGTGTAACCCTTTCAAATCTCAAAACTACTAACATACTGGAATACATTGTTGGAATGCTAGTAAAATGTGTGGAAAATGTAAAAAAAAAATTTTTAAATAATGTGTTCATGAGCCAGGTCCATTAGTGAAAGGAATACATGAGATCCTGGTAAAATTCTTGCCCAAATGTAAAAAATAATAAAAATAAAAATTATTATAATAATATAGTAATATGAGGAGAAAGCCTATTTAAGACCTTTATACGTTACTCGTTAAAATAAATAGACTTTCTAGTATAGTTAAGTTTTTTTTTAACTAAAGAATTCCCCATCGCACCGATGGCAGGAGTCGGGGTCTCTTGGCCGGGGAACTACGGGGTAAGACTATTTCCCCCCCTCCGGGGCTGGAACCCCCGCTCTTTGGTATTTGGGTGCCGCGGGGGTTCCTCCGCCCCGCCAGGGTATGGAAAACGTCCCCCCCTGTGTTCCCTGTCGGCTCGAGCCCCTACATTGCCGTAATTCTTCTCACAATACATATATATATATATATATATATATATATATATATATATATATATATATATATATATATATATATATATATATATACTCTGTCTCTGCAAAAAAAAAAAATAAATAATTTTTTATCTTGTTTATTTATTTTTTACATTTTCCAAACTAAAATTTTACCCCAGGATTCCAAAATGTATTCCTTTCGCTGTAGCTATTGTAGCTTTTGAGATATTTTTTTTTTTTTTTTATGCTCCGCACTGTACCTACCAGGATTCCAAACAATGTATTCCTTCCCTGTGCCATTGTAGTTTTGAGATATGGATTGTGGCTCTTCTAGCAGCTTGGTCATATATATATATATATATATATATATATATATATATATATATATATATATATATATATATATATATATATATATATATATATATATATATATATATATATATATATATATATATATATATATATATATATATATATATATATATATATCAGGGCTGTGGAGTCGGAGTCGTGGAGTTTGTCGAATCGCAGTTTTTCCAAGGAGTCGGAGTCGAAAACCTGTGCAAGTGGGAGTCGGAGTCGGAGCGTCGGAGGTTGAGTCGAAGATTCCGTGTGTAAGTGGAGTCGGAGTCGGAGTCGAAAATTTAGAGTATTACTATTATTATATTATTATTATTATTAATTATTATTATTATTATTTATTATTATTATTATTATTAATATTATTATTATTATTATTATTATTATTATTATTATTATTATTATTTATTATTATTTATTATTATTATTATTATTATTATTATTATTATTATTATTATTATTATTATTATTATTATTATTATTATTATTATTATTATTATTATTATTATTATTATTATTATTATTATTATTATTATTATTATTAGTTATGATTTATATTATTTATTATTATTATTATTATTATTATTATTATAAAAGTATTGATTTTATTTCCAACGTTCTAAATATTTATTTTGTACATAATTTAATTTCCTTAAATAATCTTAGAAAAGAATATACAGGAGAAGAAGAAGAAGATATATTTAAATAGATTTCCTGACGCGTTTCGTCTCTATACTTGAGATCTTCAGAGGATTATTTTTTGTAAGCGAATGAGTCTTTAAATTGATATATAATAAATCAAATGATATTGAGTCTGACTGATAAATATTGCATAAAATTTTATGTTAATGTCTGTTGTGTGTTTTGATGTAGAAGGCCTCCGCAATAGCAAAGTAGGAAATGATACTGATCCGTATAATATTTTAAACTTACACATACTACAACTGATTTAATGGTGTGGTATTGAAATGTAAACCAAAGATTTTGCTGGACTGTAGAGGCCATATGTCTCGTCCTCGACAATCTATTCTCGTGTAACCAATATATGTCGACGTACAGTCCAACCTCAGGGCAGTTAAATTGGTACACAACGATGGTTGTCGGGCAAAGCATCTCTTGTGCTAAAGGAAGATGACAATTGTTTGGACTCATGGTATAGTCTGACTTTAATTTTTGAGGTGTCTTTAGTTTTGAGGTGAGAATTCAAAATATTACGAAGGCACTTCTTCTTATTGACAAATAGCATTGAAGTTTTGAAGAAGAAATTTATCGAATTTTTCTAATTATTTTTACTTTCTTTATTATATAATTTTGTAAGGGTTTTATTAATTAAAATTTCAACTGAATATTGTGGATGATCACAGTTAATTAAATTTTACTTAATGCGGCAAATTTCTTCATCAAAAGTTTTCCAAGTTGAACATAGGTTGTATGCTCTGTAAACTAAAATTTTTATGATAGATTCTTTGTAAATAGTCGGTGAATAGGATCCATAGTTCATATACAGACCATTATCAGTGGGTTTTGACATGCATGCCTGTAGATAATGAGCCGTCAGAATTAACATTGATTTTGATGTCTAAAAAACAGATAGCATTATTAACCCAAGTTTCGTATGTGAATTTTAAGCATGACAACTCTTGAATTCTATTGATGAACTGATGTATATGATCTATGTTCCTAAAAATAGTGAGGGTGTCGTCGATATACCTTATGTAAAATACGGGGTTAAAGTTGTTTGTTTCACGAAGGATTTTGTTTTTCCAGATTGAACATATAGAAGTCAGCAAATGTAGGTCCAAGTGGTGAACCCATCGGCACTCCATCAGTTTGTAGATATATGTTTTCTTTAAATTTAAACGGTGTTTGAGTACAACAAATTAATAAAAGGTTCTTTAGCATATTGCTCCCTGATATATCTGGGAGGGGGTAGGTTATTTGAGTGATACACTTCGTTAATTATTATGTCAATCGTATCAAGAACCGGTACATTTATGAACAAAGATTCTACATCAAGTGAGGCGAATATATTAGTGGCTTCAAGTTTTAAGTTTGATAATTTACATAATGATTCATTATTTGATTTAACTATGAAAGAGTTATTAAGATATGGTAGAATAATGCTGTTCAGATATTGGGCAATTTCGTGTGTAACCGTTCTGCACATATATATTACAGGTCTCAAAGGTGAATTTTCTGAGTTTTTATGTATTTTAGGCAATCCATATATATATATATATATTATATATCTATATATATATATATTAGTTATATATATATATTATAGTTGTTATATATATATATATATATATATATATATACATATATATATATATAATATATATATGTATATATATATATATATATATATATATATATATATATATATATATATATATATATATATATATATATATATATATATATATATATATAAGAATATATATATAGTATATATATATATATATATATATATATATATATAAGTTTTTATGTATTTTAGGCAATATATATATATATATATATATATATATCCTAAATTATAAAATCCAGTTCTTTTAATTTTGTCAGAAATTCTTTTGTTTTTTTTTTTATATTATTATTATTATTATTATTTATTATTATTATTATTATTATTATTATTATTATTATTATTATTATTATTATTATTATTATTATTATTATTGAAACTGAAAGTATTAAACTGTTAATTTTATAATGGCTGTTTTATAATAAAAATAAAAATAATTTGCATTATAATTACGTTATACATTTAGCTTCCTGAAACTGAAAAACATATTTGTTTGTCGTGTTGTGCCTGCATCTTTATGTTTTTACGGTATTTTACCGTATAGCATTTGGAGATTAGATTCATTGGAAAAGTGGTATAGTTTTTTATTCTCAAAAGCAAGCGAAAAAAAAATTGTTGAAACAAAAAATGTTTTTTACTGTACCACTGTAAGATCACCTCAGTCAGAGTCGAAATTTGAATTTGACTGCTGGGGTCGGAGTCGAGTCGGAGTCGGAGTCAAAAAAAAATTTTTGTTTAAGTGGAGTCGGAGTCGGAGTCGAAAAATTTTTGCTTGGTGGAGTCGGAGTCGGAGCTCGGTAGTCAGAATTTTTTTGTTTGCGGAGTCGGAGTCGGAGTCGAGGAGTCGGTAATTTTGAAGAGGGTGGAGGCGGTAGGAGCTACCTACCCTATGTATACGCCCTTGATATATATATATATATATATATATATATATATATATAGTATATATATATATATATATATATATATATATATATATATATAATATATATATATATATATATATATATATATATATATATATATATATATAGTATATAAATGTATAAGAATATATATATATATATATATATATATATATATATATATATATATATATATATATATATATATATATATATATATATATATATATTTATAAATATAGATCATACATTGATATATAAAATTTATATATATATATAATATATATATATATATATATATATATATATATATATATATATATATATATATATATATATATATATAAAAAAAATATATATATATATATATATATATATATATATAAGTTGTATAAGGAGGGAAACTGGCGGAGTTCTTACCACCTGACCAGCGATGAGCAAGTCGTATGTCAGTACAGTCATATATTTTTTACTCACGTAGGTTCATGGGTGTTTTTTTAGGGTATCGTTTTGTCATCCCAGATTCTCACGTACCTTCCTGGGTTGATTTTTTATGTATGGGATTCACCCCAGGGGGTATCCCCAAAGGGGTGGAGCCCCCTCTTTTTTTTCAGATACGTTAGTTAGTTATTTTTAAGTTTATGTATGTGTAGTTTAGTTTAGTTCAATTCACGTTCTTTCATGGACCTTTTTAACAACCTTGTTGTTTTTTCGTTGCGTTCCGCCATTTTGTTTTATAAATCGTCTTGTTAATCATCGTCATAATTTTCAATCGTCGTTTTCGTCGGGATGAATCGCAAATTCATCGTCTTAGCCATCGTCAAAGGAAGAGTCGCGTCAAACGTTTTAACAAGTTCCGCA
>JABUQX010062848.1:32500-53529 GCA_015478945.1 Trachelipus rathkii | reverse complement strand
CGGTGAACTAAAGGCTCTATGGCTGAAATTTTGTAATTTAGAAGAGTGTAGGAGTCGAAATTCCGGCATAATTTCTTAACTTTAGATTCATCGTAGACACGTCTATCAATTTCACTCTTCTTTAATTTTAATGTTAATGTTCTAAGAAATTAATATGGTTATTATTTATCTTTTCAAAATGAATCTTAAATCGCGAAGATTTTGGATTAAGTATTTGAAGTCTTGAATACGTTTTGGGTTGTTAAATATTACAATAGTATCGTCTACGTATCGAATGTAAAAGATAAGATTCAAAGGCGCGTTTTCATTATAAATTTTGTTTTCTACCGATAACATGTAGAAATCTGTGAAAGTTGGTCTTAAAAGTGCTTAAGATTCGCCATTATTTGAATGCATGCTTTGCCATTGAAATTCAAAGGAGTTTTAGTAGTACATATAAGGGTGGCCCGATGCAAACGCATTGATATGGAAATGGAATAAAACGCCGACTGTAACAAAATTACCAAATTTTATTTTGTATCCTGATACATTAATATGGGAAATTAAAGTTTACAAGGTTTTGAACAAAGTATCGGCCAAATGACGGCCATCACAGTCCAAACACTGAGTAAGTCTATTTCTGAAGTTTTCGTGGACTTTTTGAAGCATTGACACAGGAATCTCGGCGATTTTGGCTCGAATGTTGTTTTTGAGGGCTTCCAGGTTCCTGGGACGATTGTTGAACACAAGGAATTTCACCTATCTCCACAGGAAAAAAATTACAAGGTGCCAAATCGGGTGAGTGCGCTGGCCAGTTCAAATCGCCTCTTAGGGAGATGAGGTGGTCGGAGAATCTCTTTAGCAAAGGGTCCATGCAAACCCTAGCTGTGTGGGCTGTGACCCCATCTTGTTGAAACCAGACGTCTTCCAGCTCTTTTCCTTCCAATTCAGGCAAATAAAATTCATGGATCATGGTCAGGTAACGTGCAGAAGTGACTGTAGTCGCTCGAGCATTTTCTTCAAAAAAGTAAGGGCCAATGATCCCAATTCATGAAAGTGCACGCCATACTGTGACCCTGTCGGAGGGCATGGGCCTCTGCTGTAGCTCCTCCCTGGGATTTCTTTCACTCCAAATATCGATATTCTGCTTATTGGACCATCCACTGGGTGAAAAATTGTGCCTTGTCGGCTGAAGAAAATGATACGAGGCTCGAGGAACGCAGCCAAGCATATTTTCACAGGCAAGTTGTCAGGCTTCAAAATCACGTTGTTTAAATTCTTGAACGACAACCATCTTATAGGGGTGGAAATTAAGATGTTTCTTAACGATTCGTTGAATGGAACGTCTTGAAATACCAAGGGCCCCTGCCAGTTTTTGAATTGAACGCCTAGGAGATTGTTGAATCTGCAGCTCAACAGCCCTTTCCGATGTTTTTGAGGTAGTAACGGTATTTTGAGGCCCCCTTCTCATCGTGGACACATTCCGGTATCCTGCAATGCTTTAACCACGCGAGAATTAGATTTCGATCGGGAATTCAACCATGAGGGGCGACATTGAACCTTAAATGAAAGGCACGCTGTACGCGAATGATCGACCTTGCGTTCGACAAATATGCTTGCACACAAAAAACACGTTGTTGTACTGACCACTGCATTCTAGCGACTGAGTCCGCGTGAAACATAAACTTCCCATCCCCCTTTTTCTACTCACCATACTTTCACCCTCCTAGGACAGTAGGGGAGGGAGCAATGTCGTTTTCAAATCCATGCGTTTGCCACGCGCCATCCTGTATAACAAAGTAACCTTTTCTGAATTTCTACTTCTACGGATGGTGGAGGTTTTTTATTGTGAATTGTGATGGTAAACATTTTATAATATAACGTTAATAGTTCCAGATATGGAGAACATTTTTGAGAAGACCTTCATCATTCAATGACATAATCTTGTTGGCATCAAAAGAATTAATATTCAGTTTTTCCAAAACTCATTTTTTGATTTAACTATGAATTTTTAATTAAGATGTATTTAGAGACAACATGAGTCGCGGTATCAGTCATATTTACGACAGGTCTAAAGGGTGGTATTTCAGTATTCTTGTGAGCCTTTGGTAGTCCAAAGAGATGTTCATTGTTGTATGATCAATGCAATTGCATTGATCTTGTTATCAAGACAGTTAATAGTCTTTTTAACCCTCCGTTTGACATTTTTAGCATGGGATTGAATTTTGATAATGGTGGTTAGCTTTTCAATGTAATTTTCTTTATTTAAGCTACTACTAAGGCTCCCTTGTCAGGTTTTTGAATAAACCATGTCTTTGTTATATATTAAGTGATTTAACAATAACTTCAAATTCTTTGTTTAAAAAATCTCTAAAAAATTCTTTCGGGAAAGGCAATGCAAAGATTTTAAGTTTTTAATTGTAAAATCGACTTCATTGCCAATATTTAATTCTTATTTCCTTTCAAAAAAATTTTGAGATGATATAAACTTTTCAACTTCAATTTCTTTATTAATTACTTTGCCTTATTTTTAACTATTTTTATTTCATAGATATTAGCTTTTAAAATAAATAGGACGGAAAAATTTATTAAAGTGCCTGCTTTAAATATACAGATAAAGGAACATGCTTTAATTTCGACTTTTTCACTCTTCTAAATAAAAAAAAATCTACTATAAAGATTTTAGTTTACCGAGCATTTAAGATATCATCTGATTAAACTCTTTTCTATATAAATATTTAACAAAAAATAACCCAAGTATTAATAAACATAATCTCCCATCAATATATTATACAGAAAACGATAAACAATACTTTAAATAATATATTTACCAATAGCATCAGTGATAAGAACAACGATAAGATAATATTGTATTTTATTAAAAAACTGAAAATATTAGTCAGAAAAAAAGCGGAAGAAAACAAATTAAAATAAATTATTAAAAATCATATTAAAAACAACCACGAGAAGAAGCAAGTATTAAGATCCCATTACAAACCATTGAATCTGAGCTCATGATTTTCTACTCGTGAAGTGCTTTCAAATAGTGAGAGTAGCGCCGTTGTGTATCGATTTAAATTTTCTGAAAGTGGATGTATATACCGCCTCTTATATCGGGCATAAAATGTATACCCTCAACATGAGAATGTTTAAACATAATCATAAGCCGAGAAAAGTTTTCAAACATTTTAAAGAATATAACAAATATTCCGATAACAACATAAATGAAAGCTTTTCCATCGTAATTAGAAAAAAAGTTATGAATTACGCCTCAGATAATCATTGCTCTTTGGGAAACACAAACCAGTAATAAAAATATAAAATACTGAAATGTCCAATTTTTAAAACATCTTTAAATAACAAAAAAGAATATGTATTTTTCAACTTTTGTAACTTTTTAAAATCATTCATTTTATCTATCCATTTATGTTATTAGTTTATAGATATTTAATATGTTATATATAAGTTTGAATTTAAATTATATAAAATTATATTGTAACCACATCATAGATTAGAGGAACTACTCACAAACAGCAACGAGCAGTAAGAAGCAAAGAGATTCCCTATTTAGAAGAACATAACCCCTTCATATTACATATATACAAACATTTGAAAATATCCTCAAGAAAAGCATTCCATAAACAAAAAAATATCACCTTATAAACATAATTTATTATCTTGTCTGATAGAAATAGATACCATTATGACTATAAATCACAAATAATCAATAAAATCCGATATAAAGTATCAATAATGGTAAATTACTTTTGAGTTTCTTCCGTGACAGAGTGTTTATAGTGTATGCTCCTGGAATTTAAATTTTTCTGAAAGTGAATTAATTAGCAGTTTCTTATACTCCACATAACATAATATAATTACATGCGAGAGATAGTTTTACCGTGGATGGCTTATCTCCATTTACTTAAATATGATACAATAGACCATATATTATTCATACTTTTTCACACAAACATTGTTTTGTTACATTACTCTTACTATAAATTAGATAAATTACATTCATTACATACATACATAAAATCTTTAGTTTAGAGAGATACTACAAAAAAAACATTTATTTACATTTCAACGCACTAACCATACTATATAGGCCATTTACTATAAATAGCACAATAAATTATAAATATTATTTTTAGCTTCGCTTCATATCGTGGAGGGATTTGACTATTCGAATAACATATATTAAAAAATGATAATTATATAATAATATAGTTGATAACATACGTCATTTAATTCTATAAGTCTCCACTAAGAAGTAATTATACGAAAATAAAACATAAAATAACAAATTCATGTTTTTAAAATGCAATATAATGAATTATCGTTCATACCCAGAAAATATAGCTAACATTTCAAAACCAGTATAAAAAATAATATAATAAATTAACTATGGAAATGTCCAATTTTTTTATTATATTATTATATATAAAAAATACATACTTTTAAATAAATTATAAATACTCATATAAAAAAGTAAATATATATGTATATATTATTCAAACTTTATTGATAACTTATATTATTTAAATAATCATATAATAATTTTATTATATCTATATATATATATATATATATATATATATATATATATATATATGGGATGTATACCGGAACCTCGACTATTTATAAGTTCCGTCTTAGCTAATGATATATAACGTAGATTCAAACACACTAGAAAATTTTTGATTTATATAATTAGTTAATATAATATAAAGTTATATTAATAATTGTTATAATAAAATTAAAATATTATATTATTTAGTTTTAATATTATATTTTTAATATAATGTTCACGGATAAGCTTATGAGTGATAGAAGGCAATTAAAATCTCAGAGTATTTATTAGTATATATATATTATTTTTTCCAGTAAATAATAATATAGGATAAATTAAAGTTATGACTGTTATTATTCAAAATAAGAATGAATAACATCAATATAATAATGAATATACCATCAATATCGTAAAGAAATATTACCTCATCGTACAATCCATGAAAGAAAAGAGTTGGTACTGATATTTTCGAAAAGCTTTATTTTGAAGGATTTTCTGAATTTTCTGAACCACTCATTCATTGTTTGTTCAAGAAAGGCACTCTTTAAGTTTGGCACCTTTTCAAAAATGAATAGCGAAGTCTTCTGAATTTTCGAACTGATTCCAAAAGTGAACTATGGCAAGAATTATCTATTGACAAAATCCTCTAAGATCAAATTTCAAAAACTGATACTTTAAATGTGTACCTCCTATTCAATTGTTTCTAAATTTCAGCACGTCTATTTTCGTGATCGTTTATGATTTGGAGTTTCAATATATTCTAAACCATAACCTTGATTATAGATAGATATTCTGTTTCAAATCTATAAGAAATTGTTCTTATAATAATTCCTTATTGCATTGTTAATTTAAAAAATGATGTAAAAAACTACTATAAGATTATAAAAAGGATTGAGAATACCATGCCTGTTACGATTAAATCCATCCTCTCTACTGTGCCTCTACTTTTATTCTAAAGGAATAAATTTCTTAGAATATCTAAATAACATTATAGATCCCAATTTTGCCGTAGAGAATAAATGTGACAAATCCGATTATACTTAAGATTGATTTACTTTAAATAAATCGAATCAAGATCGACATATAAATTATCTAAGAAGAAGATTAATAAATTTTAAAAAGTTATAAAAGGTATCGGTAACTAAGTCTTAGAGCAAGATGCTTTTAGTTATATGATTATATGTTAGAAGATGTTCTGGTACTAAAAATAGAAAAACCGAAAAACATTGTTGACAGGTAGCTTGCGAGAATTTTGGTCTAGGAAAGCATACTTTCTGATACAAACAGTAGAAAGCCAAATACTTCGTGCTAGTTATGGAATATCAGTATCTACTTGATGCTTATGAGCATGCTCCGAAGTTGTGTAATGCTTCAGTTTTGAATGGGGTACTTTGGTAGCACCAATTGCATCTAATATTAGTGCAAAGATAATTTTATATAATTAATATCTTCTTTTATATATCTCTAGTATCGAAATATGGTTATATAGTAACTCAAGAAAACTTTGTGTGAGAGTGAAAAAGATCTGATGCCAGAAGTATGTGTTCCTCTCTCTTACCATACTGTATAGAATGAATTTATAATTGAGGAGGAAATACGGTTGTAAAAGAGAATTGAATCATTTTATTTGTATTGATTTGAAAAATGTATTCTATAGTCTCTTTTTGGTATACCAATGAATTTCTATACTCTTTAGGGTTAAGTGAGGAACTTAAGACTTATAGAGCAAGAAGGAGAAATATATAGGTAAGAGCGAACATGAGTATAAAAAAGTTTTCATAAAACATGATCAGAATAAGAATATTAAAAGGAAGAAAAGAGAGTTAGTTCATTCTTATACTGAGAGAATGAATAGGTGTTCTTAAGAACTGAGATAAACTGAGTAAGTAGTGAATAATGAGTAATATTATACCTATTTCCGTGATAGGTAATTTGTAAAAAGACATAGTCATTAGATACAATATCTGTATGATTATAGAAATATTGTTAGTCGTTTATCTCAACATTGTGCATTTTCGAATATGCATCTCCTTATAGTTTATTTTCTGAATATAATAGTAATTATTATTATTAATAGTAGTGTAAGATTTGATTCCATATAAAGCAGTATCATTATATAAGTTTTATAGAGGTTTATTTCTATATATTAGACTTTTTATTATCTTAGTCTATAATATTATATTAGATTATGGTTCTAGTATTATTATTATATTATTGTTTGAAATAAATGATCATTATTTATTATAAGTTGAAATTTATATAGATATATAAGGATATGAAAATAACATTCATGAGTTATTATTTTGAATTTATTCATCTACTATGTATATGAGCAAACAATCTTGGCAGAACTGTGTGAAGCTTGGCGATTCCCAGTGCAAACAATCTACAAGATTCATGAGGCCACGATTTCTTTAAGGTAAGATGGTTCATATTGTTCATACGATAACTCTCGTTGAGATTACAGAAAGAATAACTAATTTATGTGGTCTTTTTGTAATGACTGTCCTGAACTAGTGAATTTATTTAAATGGAAAAGGTAAATTTATTTCGCGATTTAGGAAAATCGTATATAGAAATTTTGAATGGTATGTTCTACGAATTTCTCTATTTGGTATAATACGGAATTAAGGTGATTTTAGATATAACTTAGCTCTGCCAGATAGTGTGATTTAGTTCGCGTGAGAGGGATAGCGTTCAGAACCGATTTGGTATGTTTTTAGTTGTCGTAGCAGAGAAAAAACCGGATCGACTGTGTGAGTTATAGGTGTTTTTGTTTCTTTCTTAGTACATATGTAAGTTGGCGAATGAGAGAAGATGGACTTTGAGTGTGAGAAAATAATAGTTGTGACCGTTAGTTATATTTGTGTTTGCTTGTTGGGAGTGGATGAATTTATCACTAATTGGTGTATTTGGTGTTATATTTTGAACAGTTTGTTCAATTAGATTTATTAAACGCCCTGATGCTTCCCATGGTTTATTATATTTGTTTGCGTAGCACCTAGACTTATTCTGAAACTTTATCAATTTTTGAGCTATCTCTAATATAATTGTATGGAATAAATGAACTGATATTCGTGCTTTTTCAAATTGTTCCTCAATTTTATATATCTAGTAATGTCTCGAGATTATGTTATTAGTTTATGGATAATAACCTTAATATGATATCCTCTCTCGTTGTCGCACTTAGACATAATTAATTACACATAGATATATATCTCATGGTGAAAAGCAATAGTGTTCAATAATGATGAAGTTGTATATTTTTAAGTTTGAGAAACAGTGTGCTTCTCATCTCATCTCGAGAATGTCAATAAAATAGGCAGACATCCTGACTTCTTTTTGTATTTCTGTGTTGTTCATAGATTAAAGATTCTCTATAGTCTAGCTTCACTTTAACTATATCGTTCAGTTTCTTAGGGCTAGCAACTGTAACCATAACAATACTGTAAATTTATGGGTTCATTAATAGTCTTTGATTATTCTCCAATAATGAGAGTTGCTCGCCTTACTGATGTGTTGAGTTACATTATAGAAAATAACTTATGGTTTATCGAACGGATTAGGTATGTAGAAATATTCTTGAATCAGTTTATTGGTATTACCAGTTTATTCGTTTGATTAGATTTAGTGAGTTTCATTTAATGTACTGAATGGTAACATTTCTAAAGTAGAGATAACTAGTATCGACGGTATATTATCCTTTATGAAATTGACTCTCCTGTAACGATATATATATTATTATATATATATAGCTAACTATAATAACCCATAGGTATAGAATCTTTATGTGAATTTTCTTCATTTTTCATTTTATTACGGTTGCTTTGGCATGTTGATACGATGAGGAGTAGCAACAAAGCTTGTAGGTATTCCGAAATCATTTCATGAATATTAATTATAATTACTTTTAATACTTATCTGGTTTGGATAATTTTTTATAAAGGTCCGCTATTGTTATATAATCGTAATTTAAATAATTGGTTAGTTTAAATGAGCTAGTTCGCGTTATTTATTAACTAAAACATAATAATGTATTCTATGTATTTAATCTATAATCAAGTTAGTAGAATAAAAATCTATAATTGATAAGAATGATTCTTAAAATAATACTTTCGATTAATATTAACTATTTTAGTTACTTTTAGTTACTTATATTATTGACTAATATTAGTTTTATATTACTGATTGCATAATTTAACTATTTACATATTTTTTTTATTAGTATTTTACTAATTTCTTAAAATTATTCTGGATTTTCTATATTTTTATATTTTTTATTTTTTGCTAATAAAAATCATATTATCTTATTTGTGTCTTTCTTCAGAGGAAACATATTTTTAAAAGTGGTTTCTTTTATAAAAAAAATGTGAAGTATATATAAAAACTAGTGTTGAATTAATCTATTCTAATATTTACTTATCAAAGGTTATATCTCAACTGATCTATTTTACTTTTATAGTAATTGTTCTTTTAACTAAGTAAATTTTCTTAATTATAATCCCGCATTTTTAAATATATTCCTTAATTACTTTACTAATCAATAGTAGTTTTTCTTAAATTTTATTACGACTTATATACTATATTATATAATATTATACTAATTCTTATTGGCAGAGTATTAATACCTATATTCACACTGAAGATCATTAATAAAACTAGAGAAGAAAAATAATAAAAAATTTAGTATCAGAATGGTTGGTAATAAAAACTATTTCTGTTTCATAATCTTAAAATTAAATGAGTATTAAAACTTTTAGACTAACCGAATAAGAAGAATTCATTCTAACGTACACACTTTACATATACACTATGAACATATGGAAGTAATATATACAAAGTATATTAACATAATAAATTGGGATGAAACTAAAATCACGACAAAATCAAAATTAGATTAAAAGATTATTAAAATTAATTAAAAAAAATTGGAAGATTTTTTACTTTTTAAGGAAACATGTTCAAACATTGTTTATAAATTATATGGAATTACTTTTCTAGAAACTAATTTATAGCCATAAGTAATTGGTCCAATAATATTAATTAAAATTTAGCAAATTTATGAACTATAAATAATTTTTATACTTTTAATTTACACACATAATTATATATTATTGAAAGTTTTAATTATTTTTAAGCCATTATTTATGTTGGTGTATTTTTAGTAAAATTTGAGTGGAGGGGAACCGGAGGGTTTTAAATCGGGGCAGGGGGAGTGTGGATTTTAGAGGGCGGTGAAATATAATATGTTCTAGAGTGTGCGAGGACGTATAGTGTGTGAGACAAGAGGGTGTTGAAATTGTCTTTCTTTTTCTTGAAAGTTATCTTGTTAGAAATTGTTTGCCATTTCGATTGCTTAATTATCGTCTTAACTATGGTAGGTTGTCTGTATTTTCATTTTACTTTCATTTTTTTATTTTAAACATTTCTTATCTCTCCTCTCTTCTCTCTCTCTCTCTCTCTCTTCTCTCTCTCTTCTCTTCTCTCTCTCGTCTCTCTCTCTCTCTCTCCTCTCTCTCTGTCACTCTCTCTCTTCTCTCTCATTCTCTCTCTCTCTCTCTCTCTCTCTCTCTCTACTCTCTCTCTCTCTCTCTCTCTCTCTCTCTCTCTCTCTCTCTCTCTCTCTCTCTCTCTTCTCTCTCTCTCCTCTCTTTCCTCTCTTTCTTACCTTTTATGTTTCATTTTTTTCTTAAAATATATTTTTTAATCATTACTTTCCTTCTTAGCTACTTTCGAAGTAATGCTCACGTTTTATTCGTACTTTCAAAAATACCTCAATTCCATATATATTATAAATATAATTTTAATTTATTAAATTTAAAATTTGAAAGTTAAACTTAAAGTTTAACTTTCAATTTAAATACTTTCAATTTTAAAGATATTTACTCTTATTGTAAATACTTTCAAAAATATCACGATTTTTAATTTAAATTTTCAGAATAAATTATTTTGACTTTCATTAAATTATTTTTTCATTTTCTAATTATTATTAGTTATTATTTGTTCACAACTGATTAATTACTGCACAGTTGAAAAATAAGATATGTTAATGTCCTATTTGGGGAATCGAACCCAGGCCCTCGAAGTTGTTAAACCAGTGTTTTGACCCACTAGCACCAAACAATGAGCTTAAAAGGACTCTCTTTGGAAAGATGATACTTCCAGAAGCGAAGAAAAGCAACGATTCACCATTGACAAGCTATCCGCTCACAACCGGGGTGTTTCAAATGCAAAAATACTCAACTCAAGCCCAGTTCAACAAAAATTAAAATTAAAGATATTTATTCTCTCCTATTGAGGGAATCGACTCCAGGTCCTCAAAAGTTGTGTAAAGCAGTTTTTTATAAAATACTGATACAATCCTCACTCTGATAAAGGCCAGTTTGACCCTTGACCCGAGCGTTTGGGCCGTGAATTTGCACTGCCTTTCTTTTGTAAATAAGTATTCCTGCTAAAGTTTAGAGTTTCCTTTTAGCTCCAGCGTTGGGCTTGGGTTCGCGATTCCTAATAAAGAGAAGATTTTAAAATATTTTTGTATATATATATATAATATATATTACTATATATATATTGATATATTATTATATATAATAATATTTATATATATAACCGGATAATATATATACTATATATATATATACTATATATATATATATATATATATTATATATATATATATATATATATATATATATATATTATATATAATATAAATATATATTTAATATACATATATATTATAATATAGTATATATATATTATATATATATATATATATATATATATATATATATATATATATATATATATATACTTAACTATATATATATATGTGTGGTGTGTGTGGTGTTTGCTGTGTCGTGTGTGTGTGTGTGTGCTGTGTGTGTGTGTAGGTGTGTGTGTTGTGTGTGTGTGGTGGTTAGTGTGTAGTGTGTGTGTGTGGTAAAATAGAGGATCGGTACCGAGCTAAAAATATTAGAAAAGGGGAATGCGGTCAAGGGTTTCAGACCTCCTTAATGATACTTTTGCTTCATCCTTAAAATTGAGGCCTTCCTAATACTCTTTATTTATGGAGTGCTGAAATAAAAAAAATTTAAATAAAATATTTAATTTTAAATATTTTTTACTCTAGAATTTTCCGCAAACCGTATACCTTCTGCAAGCCAAAGGACAAATTATATATATATATATATATATATAAAAATATATATATATAATATATATATATATATATTATATATACTATATATATATATTAATCTATAATAATATATAGTATATATTATTATATATATATATATAACTATATTATATTATATATTATATATATTATGAAGGCGACTCCTATGCTGCTCATGCTGCTCGTGCTGCTCGTGCTTAGCACGAGTTAAACATTATAGAAACGATCGAATCTTTTACAAATTCGTAATGTTGCGTATAAAAATTCTCCTATTTTGTTATAAAAAATGCGTTCAAATGAATGAAAATATTATATAAAAAATATAAGGATTATGTTAAAATGTTGAAACAAAAAGTGTAAGAACATCGCTGTTAGATAATGTTATTTTTCAATCCTTTAAAAAAGACATTGTTCGTGCTCAAATCGAACAGCGGAGATTGTACGCCATACAATAGTGTGTAGAGAATATACCTATAAATTGTTTATAATGTTGCCTTTGGCATCTCTTAGTTTACATTTTTTATGTTGCCACAGGCAGGCGAAGAACGTTATTATTTAATTAAGTTTATCATATATATATATATATATTATAATATATATAATAATATATATATATATATATATATATATATAATACAAAATTCAGAAAGATAAATTCATGAAATAAGGTTTAGGAAACAACTGCAGGACAGCAATTGAGAACGTTTAAGAACTAATGCAGGAGAAAAGGTTGAAGAAACAACTACAGACAGAAAATTAGACAATGATCAATAACATCTTATCTTTACCTCAGAAAGTATTCAGAACCGTAGTGTGAGGCCAAGGTGCAGCCAAAGGCTCGCAAGTAGGGTTTCGAAGGTCCGGCGCTGAAACACACAATGGTCTGGTGCGTAATGGCGATGAGCTGCGGGGGTGATTGGGTTTGTATTTCAATACCGTGTATGATCCCCTCTGGCACGGATGACTGCCTGACACCGTCCTGGCATGCTCTCAATGCGTGGGCGAATGTCCTGAACAGTGATTTGATCCCATAAGTTGTGCAGTGCCTGTCGCAGATCCGAGAGGGTCCGTGGAGTGTGTTGCAGCTATAAGATCCGACGTTTCAGGATATCCCACAAATGTTCATAAGAACATAAGAACATAAGAAATATAGGGACAGTAAGAAGCCACATGGGCCTGACTATATGCTGGCCACTCCAACGCCATAATTTGAACCCTCCTAAGGTAGTCGTTCACACATTGGACCTTGTGTGGTCTTGCATTGTCATGCCTTAGGATGAAAGAGTCACCGATGTTGGGGGCATATGGCATAACATATGGTTCGAGGATGTCTGTGATATACTTACGGCTGTAAGAGGGCCTCTATCGAAGATGTGCAACTCCGTAGGCCCAGATAAAGAGATGCTTCCCCAGACCATAAGCGACCCACCTCTAAACGGTGGCACCTGCAGCATATTGCATTGCGCGAACCTCTCCGTCGGTCGTCAGTATACTCTAGCACGCCTGTCCGAGGCGTGCAGAGACACTCTCGACTCGTCCGTAAAGAGCACCTTTGCCGAATCGTCGACCGTCCAATGGATGTGTTCTCGGTCAAATGCCAGTCGCGCCTTTCGATGTGCCGCAGTGTGAGGTGGACGTATGGCAGGCCTCCGGGGCCGGCAATTATGTGCCGCAAGACGTTGACGCACTGTACTGTCACTCACCCTGGTGCAGTGCACCTCTGCCGGCTGTATCAGCAGATAGTCGTGCCATTGTGTGCGCTCTCGTAAATGCAGCAAGATGTATAAAATCGGTCTTTCACGGGTGTCGTGGCCCTGGGCCTACCTTGTCCTCGCCGGCGATCATGTGTCAGGGTTTCCTGGTACCGTTGGACCACCCGTGCAATCGTTGTGTGCGCTACACCGAACTATCGACCAAGTGCCTGGTACTCGTGTTCTTCGGTGTGGAGTGTTGTTATCTGCACGCACTGATCTCTTGACAGTTGACGCACTATCCTCTCCATGTTTTATGGGAGTCGCTTCGTACTGAATAATCCCTCGTTTGATTAAACCCTGCCCTAACCTACCCCCACCTCTCCCAAGTCTACTTACGTGGTATATGTTTTTCCTAAATTTATCGCGGTGACGGCCCAATACTGCAGTGATTTTCTGCGGGGTGAATTACATAGTTACACTGATGCTGTCGTCTGTGTTGGTGTGGGTTTCATGGGTTATGGGCCTTCCCCGTTCCCTTGCGGGAAGTGTGACATGTATCCTAGTGCGTGCGTTATTTTTGACACGAGTTAATATATATATAATTATATATATATATAATATATTATATATAATATATATATATATATATATATATAATATATCATACTATATATAATATATATATATAGTATATATATATTTATAATATATATAAAATATTATATATCATATATCATATATATATATATAATATATATATATTATATATATATATATATATATATACTATATAAATATATATATATATATATATATTAGTATATATATAACTGAATATATAATTAATATATACTATATATTGATAATTTAATCCCCTTGAGGCGACACAAAACAAAATTTTTAAAAAATTTTAATTTTTTAATTCAGTATATATTTACATTAAAATTTATATATCAATCAATAAGTTAATTTCAAATTTAAAAGGAAAAAAGCTGAATTGTTAGTTCTAGCTTTCGCGTCCGTTGGCGGTATGCATATCATTAACTAATTATTTTTTTTTGAAAAATTTTTGATTGATGTTCAAAAGAAATACTTGACTATCTTTCTTTAATGCCATTATAGTTAAATAAGTTTCAAAATATTGAGTATTATATCGACTTCAGGATTTTATTGAGTTTGGTCGAATTTTTTATATAGAAATTAGTGATATTGTCTATTGAGGGATTGCCTGCTTGATTGTTGAAATTCTTGGATTTTTTATTAAAAATGATTCAGTTAATTTTCTATTTCTGGTATTTTGAATAGGTGCTATTAATTTGTTGGAAGAAAGATCGATTAAATGATTTTGCGAGTTTCTATGCGCAGTTAAAGATGAATTAGTTTTATCTATTTGTAGGTCATAAGAATGTTGATATAACCTAATATCTAAATTATTCGTTTCACCTATATAGCAACTTTCGCATCCTTTACATGGAATAGTATATATACCAGATTTGAGATTCGTATGAATATTTTTAGATTTAAAGGTATGCTTTATTGTTAGTAAGTTAGATTTTGTAGTTTTAATATTGGGAGGTATATATTTTTTTTATTAGTTGTGTATTTAAATTAGGAATTAGTAAAATGTTTTTAAAATTATTAATGTTTTGTTCTAAGTTTAAGTATCTATTTTTGGCTAGTTTTAGTGCTTTGTAAATTACGGATTGAGGATAATTGAGTTTTTTAAAAATATTGATAATTAATTTTTTTCTTTATTTAGGTATATTGGATCACAGTTTCTCAAGGCTCTTAAGAACAAATTTGAAAGCACTGCTGTTTTTGTGGATACTTCATGAAACGAAAACCAATGGATGTAGGAATCTGATGCAGTGGTTTTTCGGAAAATCTGATAAGAAGGAGGACTAATTTTCCGAAAAACCATTGCATCAGATTCCTACATCCATTGGTTTTCGTTTCATGAAGTATCCACAAAAACAGCAGTGCTTTCAAATTTGTTCTCAAGAGCCTTGAGAAACTGTGATCCAATACTCTTAAATAAAGAAAAAAATTTAATTATCAATATTTTAAAAAAACTTAATTATCCTCAATCCATAATTTACAAAGCACTAAAACTAGCCACAAATAAATACTTAAATTTAGAACAAAACATTAATAACTTCAAAAATATTTTACCAATTCCTAATTTAAATACACAACTAATAAAAAAATATATACTTCCCGATATTAAAACTACAAAATCTAACTTACTAACAATAAAGCATACCCTTAAACCTAAAAATATTCATACGAATCTCAAATCTGGTATATATACTATTCCATGTAAAGGTTGCGAAAGTTGCTATATAGGTGAAACGAATAATTTAGATATTAGGTTATATCAACATTCTTATGACCTACAAATAGATAAAACTAATTCATCTTTAACTGCGCATAGAAACTCGCAAAATCATTTAATCGATCTTTCTTCCAACAAATTAATAGCACCTATTCAAAATACCACAAATAGAAAATTAACTGAATCATTTTTAATAAAAAACTACAAGAATTTCAACAATCAAGCAGGCAATCCCTCAATAGACAATATCACTAATTTCTATATGAAAAATTCGACCGAACTCAATAAAATCCTGAAGTCGATATAATATTCAATATTTTGAAACTTATTTAACTACAAACCATGTTGCCATTAAGAGAGAGAGTCAAATTTGGATCCTTCTTCAATCAATCATATTAGTTCCGAAGATGCATACCTCCAACGGATGCGAAAGCTAGAACGACATCTCAGCTTTTTCTTTTTAATTTGAAATTAACTTATTGATTGATATAAATTTAATGTAAATAAATAGTGAATTAAAAATCATTCTTTAAAAAATTTTGTTTTGTGTCGCCTCAAGGGGATTAAATTAATTATCAATACGTATATCCACTGCGTGTATTGCAGAAGATTATCAATATATATATATATATATACTTATATAAATATGGAGAGAGAGAGAGAGAGAGAGAGAGAGAGAGAGAGAGAGAGAGAGAGAGAGAGAGAGAGAGAGAGAGAGAGAGAGAGAGAGAGAGAAGCCGGAGTAGTAAAAAGTTACTGGAGTCGCCGATGAATTATATATATATATATATATATATATATAATATAATATATATATATATATATATATATATATATATATATATATATATATATTATATATTATTATGTGTGTGTGTGTGTGTGTGTGTATGTGTGTGTATATGTGTGTATGTGTGTGTGTCCAGATGACTGATGCAATAACGATTGTTCATAAATTTTACTTACCTGATTCCTGGATTTGTTTTCATTAAGCGCCTGATTTAGTTTACTAGGCGATTTATGTATAGTAATCACATCGTCTAGCAAAAGCTACAGATGCGCATTCAATGTGTAACACTAGAACTTATTTCAATGACTTTTGGCAACTGAACTATTTACAATAATACTACGATGTACGAGTTAAAGCTTAGCAATTTCGTACGTCTGACAGGAATTTGTGCACGACTTACTCCACAAATGCTAAATATTTATTATAATTTTTAGAGCGCAGGCGAACAGTATGATTGTTCCCCCTTAAACGTTGTGAAATTCAAATATAACGAACAGCAGGTCTAGGGGAAAAGGAAACATGACGAGGATAGTTCTTCGGAGTACTTCAGCATTATATGTAACAAGTTGCGGAGAGACAACAAATTGGGAAGGATTCAACGCTTCGGAAAGGAATGAAGAAGAAAAAGGTAAAACATGTCAGATTTCCCATTAGAGAATGGAATCTTATAACACCAATCGAATTAGTCAAAAACCAAGAATGAACCTGCGTAACTGGCTCCTAGTGTCTTATTAATCGATCGTCGCAAACGTATGCATAGAATAAAGAAGACATCATGAGTGGTATGTAAAGGTGAAAGAGGGCTTAGGCCAAACTTTCATGTAAGCAATAAACTTTTTCATAAATTTGTCAAAATCCTGTTTAGAAGAAGGTGCAATTACAAAAAGACTAGATGGACATAAAGGAGCATTGCCAGTAACAGCCTGAATAGGAGAATAGCCGATGTTAGGAATACATCGAAGACTGAAGAGGATCATATGAAGAGATGAAAACCAATTATCCTTTTTTGCAACATGACCTGTTTTAAAAGTCTAGCGATATCGCTCTATAAGGCAGTTAGATTAGGAATGGTAAGCGGAGATTTTCAATCGATAAAAACCGACGAGGTAAGATAACTCCATAGAGGACTCACTTTTAAATTGGAGTCTCTTATAAGTAATAATATACAAAGGCAAGACGAACCTAGATACCTAGTTAAGAAAGGCGTGCGAAACTGATTAAACAAATTCTTTCGGGTAGAAAAAATTTACATCCATTTCGTGTTCCTGCCTAGGCATGAAAAAGGATGTCGAAAAGATACAGAAGGGCTGCCAAGAGAAGACAGGCAGTTTTGCATATTCTTGTATTTTGAATATTTGGCATTGATAACATATTCGATCTTATTATTGAGAATTTTTGCAAAAAATTGCGTGCCTTTATTAAAGGAAGGCAGGTTTTCACTCCTGGCTGAGACATACAATGAATCTACTACCTGATAGACTTAGAAGTAGAAACATCACCCAATAAAGAAAGATTATCGTGGAGAGAAGCACTTAAGTTTGGGACGATATTAATTTGTCTTTTCGTTCGTATCCTGTAGACGAGCAGTGGTTGGATAGTCAAGCGGACAAATAGAAATAAAAGAATGAAAACTAGACAAGGTATCAGCTACAACATTATGAAGGCCTTTTATGTATACCACAGAAGAAGCAAACTCTGTTAAGAAAGGAATATGACGTTGCTGACCGTCGCTCTTAGCAGAATTAAGACTATTAAAGGGAGAAACGAGAGGTTTATGATTTGTATATAAAATAACATTTATCCCGACAAGAAACACCTATATAGGCAACTAGTAATTCCAGGTCAAAAGGGGAATATTTATATTAATGCTCAGTTTTTACTATAAAAATCGACCGAAATAGAGGTACCATCTACCATCGGACGAAATACAACCCCAATAGCGTCATATTACGCAACGTGAACCAACTATAGGTGCATTACATCAGGATGGGCAAAAGGAGATTAGTAATTGAAACAATGTCGTTTTTAATATCCTGGAATGACTGAGAAGTTTCGTGGGTCCAATGTTAAGCGGATGGCTTAAATAGACAGACTTTTATGAGCTCAGACACAGTGAAAACTATGTGATCAAAATTAGCTATTAAGCGGCGGTAAAGTCCAACACTACCCAGAAGTTCATTAAGTAGGAACCGGATATGCAGAAATTTTAGCTTGCTTGGTCACAAGATCTGTAAGATCAGCAGGTGAAGTGAAACATTGAAGCTTAAATTATTTAAGGATTATTGAAAAAAGTGAACATTTAGAAAGTTCAATGTTAAATGAGAGTTCATGGAAAAATTGAAAAACATAAGGAAGGTGGGCAGTGTGGTCCTGTTCAGAAGAAAATATCAAAAGATCCATATGAACATAAACATAGGGGACATCATTAAATATGGTCCATAAGTCTCTGAAAAGTTTCCTCAACATTACGAAGTCCAAAATGCATATAAAGAAATTCGTAAAGGACTAAAGGTGTAATAATGGAAGCCTTTCAATATCGTCAAGATAAAAAGAGTTTTGGTGGTAAGCCCTAAGAAGGTCAACTTTACTATAAAAAAAAATTGGCAACATGCAATTTAGAAGAAAAACTGTGAATAAACGGTGAAGGATAACGATCTGGCCTGGTTGCTACAGAAAGAGTTCCAAAATCCTCAAAAATGACTCAATTCACTCTGTGCAATCTTCTTGACGAGGTAAAAGGGCGATATCTAGATATGAATAGAGAAAATAACATGGCAAATTCGTTTTTAGCAACAGCCAATTTATCATCTGGGAGAAGCCTAACTTTGACATTTGCAGGAGAAACATATCCTTTCACTATTCTGTGAACACCCAAAAATTAGTAGAATAATGTTGCAAAGGATTAATGG
Organism: Trachelipus rathkii; assembly: GCA_015478945.1. Classification (NCBI taxonomy): domain Eukaryota; kingdom Metazoa; phylum Arthropoda; class Malacostraca; order Isopoda; family Trachelipodidae; genus Trachelipus; species Trachelipus rathkii. Next base: position 34,069 of record JABUQX010062848.1, on the reverse strand, counting down.
TGGACGTAAGTGAAAGTAAATATTTCAAAAGCTGATCCTCTCAAGTGCTGAAAATTAAAGTTGAGACAGAACTATCAAGAACCCAAATAGGAACTTCGAAGGTCGAAGTAGGATTCAAGATAACCTTTCTCCTACAATGGATAATTAATTAAACTTTTATGCTGTAAAAATGTATCCCTTATAGCGGAGAATATACATCTGCCATATATCTATCTCTACAGATTAAATGTACTTCTTTGTTGCATATCATCTTTATATTATTATATATTCCTTATATATATTATATATTTTATTATTCTCTCATTTAGTTCTATCTTTATCTATCTTTGCATATATGTATCTATTCTATATCTCTATGTATATATTAATTATTATAATTATATTATTATTAAAATCTTATCTATTATAATTCTCTATATATTTGTAAATAATCTATATTAAGTCATGAGACAAATAAAATATCTTTACCTTATTTTAATCTCTATATTGCGCTACGATGACCCACTTGTTAATCTCTGTATTATCTATAGATTCATCTTTTCTATATTTATTTTTATATATATATATATATTTTTTATTTTTTTTATAATCTAGTTTGTATATATTCTTATATCTGTATCTGTATGTATATTTCTATTTGTATTTTATAGTATCTATTACAGCTGAGCGAGATGGTGAGAAGTTGGTAGCGTTGAGCGTTGGGTCGTGGCGAGGTGAGAGCGAGTGAGCGCGCGTGCGTGGAGAGAGTGGGTGAGTGTGTGTTGGGAGAGAGATGAGAGAGGGTCCGTGGGTGAGTGCGCGTGATGCGAGAGAGGTGTGTGGCGAGTGAAGAGAGGTTGTGTGGAGAGCGAGTGAAGGAACAGTTGAAGAATGCCTAGACGAGCTTAGGAGATGCAGAGAGTGAGAGCAGATGCGTGGAGTGTGATGAGATGGTGAGATGAGGGTGGAGTATGGAGAGAGTGGCGTGGAGGTGAGTGATTCTAGGCGAGCTAGTGTCAGGAGTAGAAGAGGGAGCTTGGGAGCGAGTGCGAAATGGAGGCGTGGCGAGCGAGAGAGTGTCGAGCGAGAGGTGCGAGAAAAACGGAAGTGTTCCAAAATCCGCCCGCCAGACGTCCACGGAAGAGTAGCTGGAGAAGCCTGCGCGTCGCGAGAGGAAGGAGCGTGGCTGGTCGGAGACGAGAGAGGCGTGGTGAGAGGTGGGGTCGCGATGGGTGAGGAGCGGAGAGGTCTGCGAAGAGATGAAAGAAGAGAAGAGAGCGCTGTGAAGCGAGAGAGCAAGGTGTGTGGTGTGGGCGTGCTGAGAGAGAAATGCGAGAGGCGACGCGAAGTGGCGGAGAGAGTGGCGGTGGTGATGGTGAGTATGCGAGATTACTCCGACTAGCGTGGAGTGCGGAGAGTGCGAGAGAGAGCGTGATGCCGCGAGAAAGTGGAGAGAGCGCGAAGGACCCATACATAATTCCTAGTAGAGATAGAGCGTATTTGTCTTATATATATATATATATATATCTACAATTATAAACAAGCTAATATATTCTTTATATATTACTTTATATATATAAATCATATATA
>JABUQX010062848.1:0-25000 GCA_015478945.1 Trachelipus rathkii | reverse complement strand
TGATTACCCCATTATTGAATATCAGAAGGCATCGCTAAAACCTGATACTCAGCGTTCTTTAGAAATTCAAGAACTAGAAGTGAAAGATAGTGTAAAACTGTGGGAGAAATCTCAGAAAGAAGAAAAAAGTAAAGTAAATATTGTTACACATACCCATCTCTTGGTTGATGAACAACCAGATGTTGTATCACCAACTAAAGATATATCTATAGAAGATTTTAAGTTAAGAAACGCGTTACCAACTCAAGAAGAAATCCGTCCCCTCTTGATCAGTACTGTCGAACCAAATGAACACGAAGAAAGATTGGATATTACAGATTATACTAAAGCAAAAGCTAGTGTGGGAGCTACTGAACCCAAAACAGCGTTAATTGTGGAAGACCAAGAAATATTATCAGCTCCAGGAGAGAATATAGTTTTAACCATGAGTGAAGATAAAGCAAAGCTTAGCATTTTGCCTCAAAAAGCTCTTGAAATATCTGAGTTTTTACTTCATCAAAAGGAACAGGAACTTGTGTCAAAAAAAGAAGTTGATCAAAATGTTGAAAAAGATTTGGAATACTCTGACAATGCATTACAGATATCAGAGGCAAAGATACATTATCCAGTCGAAAATATCGAAAAAACTTTTGTGCCTGAAGATAATGCACAAACTAATATTATTCCTTATTCTTCTTTAGAGATTAAATCTGACTTATGCATGAGCAGTGTAGGAGATTTAAAGACGAGTCAAAGTGAGACAAGTACAGCTACATCAGAGTTCATACCTCACAAATCATACTCTGTTCAAGAAAGAGTTTTCCAGGATCATGAAAAGGATCTAGTCACAGATATTGGAAAAGATGTAAAAGCAAGCCAAACTATAGAATCTATATCATCGACTATTGAAGTTATCGAATCCCAAGCTGAATATCCCATCAAAGATGAAAACTTTTCAATTCCTGAATGGTCATCAGCGAAAGAGGAATTTATTTTGCAAGCATCAAAATGTATTGAAGAAGCCTCAATCAGGGAAAGGGAAAACGCGTTTTCTCCCCTTAAATTAGAAACAGTTTCAGCAGATGTATCACATTCAGGATTTTATCAGCCATTATCTATTAGCAAAAATGTGATTCTAGGAGAAACTAGTGATATGACTATGCCAACTGTATCACAAGCTTCAGCTTCTGTAGATATAATTCAATCAAGCGCTATCGAAGTTGTGGATCAAGAAGTAGTTGATAAGGAATCTGATTTAATAGTCAAAAAAGAATCCGAGGTAAATGTACAGCCTTCTATTTCAGAAAGTATATCTGTAGTAACAACAGAAGTTAATCCTGACAGTTCCATTAAAAATCTAAAAGAAGATATTAAACCTGAAGAAGATGAGGCGCAAATGATATTAATGGAAATAAAAGCTATTGAAGTTCAGGAACATAGTTTTCATGAAAAGGAAAAAGATTTTGAAAAATTAGGTGTCGAAGTGAAGCAGGCAGAAAAATCATTATGTTTGGAACAAGAACCTTTACAAATTCAAGAAACAAAGGACGAAGAATCTACTACTCATATTGATGTCTCAGAATTGGAAAAGGAGAGGAAAGCAATTATTACCATGACTGAGAGCACAAAACTTCCCGTAAGGTCAGATGTAATTATAAATGAAAAGGAAGAAACAAAATTAGAAGATAATTTGCAAAAGAAGAAGGCTACATCTGTTATTGATGCCTATGAGTCATTAATAGTAAATGAACTTGATGTTCAATCTCCTGTAAATGAAGAAGATATGTTATTGAGATTCAGTTTAAATCAGGGTGAAGTTGGAGTCATTCCTCAGTCAAGTTATGCGGTTGCTGAAGTTAATTTGAATGAAAAAGAAGAAAGTTATGTACCTGAAATAACACCTACTGTAACAATAGATGCTAAACTGCAATCTGGTGACAGCATGTTAGTTGTACAAGAAACTATTTCTTCTGGTGTAACATCTGAATTTAAAGGAAGTGAAATACCAAAGGAACAAGCAGAATCAACCTTGGTACCCTATAGAGCAGCTCCTCAATCATCACAAGTTGAAACATCTTATAAAGAAAATCTTCTATTGGAAGACAAGCCAAAAACTGAAACTGTGGATATGATGATAGAAATAGAAAAGCACATAACTCAAACAGCAGAGGTGATGAGTAGTGAAAATCCAATTAATTTGAAGGAAGAGAATTTAGACATATCATCAGTAGCTACAGTTGGCATTAGTGAAGCGGCTAAAGTGCCATTGTCTTCAGATGTAATGGTCATTGAAAAAGAAGGAATTAAAATTAGTGAGGTTCTGGAAACTCAGAAAGCTGAAACTAATATTGATTTATGTGAATCTATTGTAGTAACAGACACAGAGACTCAACACCCAGTAAATGAAGAAAATTTGAAAATAAATATCCCAGAAGAGAAAGGAATTTGTGACATAATTGAGTCCAGACCAGTTAAAATATCAGAAATTATTGTTCAAGAAAAAGAAGATGAATATACTTCTCTGAAATTGTCATCAGTATCTGCAAAAAGTAGATTAGAACAAGGTGACGAACCACTAATAATTGAAGAAACATTAACCTCTCAGTCAACGACCGAATATAAAGAATCTGATGTTTCCAAGGAGACAGCAGATTCAACAATTATCCCATATAAAGCAGCTCCAATATTATCAGAAGTTGAGACATCTGATAAAGAAAAGATGTTGATTGAAGAAAAGCCAAAGGGGGAATTGGCGGAAGTAGATATTGAAGTGGAAAGAAACACAACTCAAATATCGGAGGTTTCTAGCCATGAAACATCAACTGAATTCAAGGAAGACAAGCCGGATCTTTCAATTACAGCTACTGTGGGAATTAGTGAAGCTGCTAAAGTCCCAATTTCATCGGATATACTAGTTGTGGAGAAGGAGGGAATCAAAGGAGAAGAAATTGTCGAAACTCAAACAGCTGAAGCCAAAATTAACCTTTACGAATCTGTAATGGTTACTGATACTGAGACTCAACACACTGTAAAACCAGAAAATCTGGAATTGATAGTTACAAAAGAACAAGGAACTTGCGATATAATAGAATCAAGACCACTGAAAATTTCTGAAGTGATAACCCAGGAAAGGGAAGACGAATATTCTGTCGAAAAATTACCGTCTGTTACTGCTAAATTTATACAAGAACAAGGGGACCAGCCATTGATTGTAGAAGAGACACTAACCTCTCAATCAACAACCGAATATAAAGAATCCGACGTACAAAGAGAAAAGGCAGATTCCACATTGATCCCATTCAATGCCACTGCAATGTCCCAAGTTGAGACATCTGATAAAGAAAAAACATTCATTGAGGAAAAGCCCAAAGGGGAATCGGTTCAAGTCGATATAGAATTGGAAAGAAGCTCAACTCAAATATCGGAAGTTTCTAGCCATGAAACATCAACCGATTTCAAAGAAGACAAGCCGGATCTTTCAACTACAGCTACTGTAGGAATAAGTGAGGCTGCTAAAGTTCCATTATCATCAGATGTGATGGTTGTGGAGAAGGAGGGAATAAAAGGTGAAGAAACTGTCGAAACTCAAACAGCTGAAACTAAAATTAACCTTTATGAGTCTGTAATGGTTACCGACACTGAGGCTCAACACACAGTAAAACCAGAAAATCTGGAATTAGTAGTTACAAAAGAGCAAGGAACTTGCGATATTATAGAATCAAGACCACTAAAAATTTCTGAAGTAATAACACAAGAAAGGGAAGACGAATATTCCGTCGAAAAACTACCGTCTATTACCGCTAAATCTATATTAGAACAAGGAGATATATTAGAACAAGGAGATCAGCCACTGATTGTGGAAGAGACCTTAACTTCTCAATCAACGACAGATTATAAGGAATCTGATATTACAAAAGAAAAAGCAGATTCGACATTGATCCCATTCAACGCCGCTGCATTAATGTCCGAAGTTGAGACATCTGATAAAGAAAAAACATTCATTGAGGAAAAACCCAAAGGGGAATCAGTTCAAGTCGATATAGAATTGGAAAGAAGCTCAACTCAAATATCAGAAGTTTCTAGCCATGAAACTTCAACCGATTTCAAAGAAGATAAACCCGACCTTTCAACTACGGCTACTCAATTACAGCTACCGTGGGAATAACTGAAGCTGCTAAAGTTCCTCTTTCATCGGATATTCTAGTGGTGGAGAAGGAGGGAATCAAAGGAGAAGAGATTGTTGAAACTCAAACAGCAGAAACTATAATTAACCTTTACGAATCTGTAGTGGTTACTGATACTGAGGCTCAGCACACAGTAAAACCTGAAAATTTGGAATTGGTATTTACAAAAGAACAAGGAACTTGCGATATAATAGAATCAAGACCACTAAAGATTTCTGAGGTAATAACACAGGAAAGGGAAGACGAATATTCCGTCGAAAAACTACCTTCTATTACTGCTAAATCTATGCTAGAACAAGGAGATCAGCCATTAATTGTTGAAGAGACTTTAACTTCTCAATCAACAATCGATTATAAAGAATCTGATGTTCCTAAAGAAAAGGCGGATTCAACGTTGATTCCATTTAATGCAGCTGCATTAATGTCCGAAGTTGAGACATCCGATAAAGAAAAATCGTTTATTGAGGAAAAACCCAAAGTGGAATCAATTCAGATAGACATAGAGTTGGAGAGAAACTCTACTCAAATATCAGAAATTTCTAGCCATGAAACTTCAAACGAGTTCAAAGAAGATAAACCGGATCTTTCAGTTACAGCTATTGTGGGAATAAGTGAAGCTGCTAAAGTTCCGTTATCGTCAGATGTAATGGTCGTGGAGAAAGAGGGAGTACAAGGTGAAGAGACTGTTGAAACCCAAACGGCAGAAGCTAAAATTAATCTTTACGAGTCTGTGTTGGTTACTGACACTGAGGCTCAGCATACAGTAAAACCAGAAAATCTGGAATTGTTAGTTTCTAAAGAGCAAGGAACATATGATATAATTGAATCGAGACCATTAAAAATTTCTGAAGTAATAACACAAGAGAGGGAGGATGAATATTCCGTTGAAAGACGAACTTCCATTACTGCTAAACCATTATTAGAACAAGGAGATCAGCCACTGATTGTGGAAGAGATTCTAACTTCTCAATCAACAACTGAATATAAAGAATCCGATATTTCTAAAGAAAAAGCAGATTCAACATTGATTCCATTCAATGCAACTGCAGTAATGTCACAAGTTGAAACATCTGATAAAGAAAAAACATTCATTGAGGAAAAACCCAAAAGTGAATTAGTACAAGTCGACATAGAATTAGAAAGAAACTCAACTCAAATATCAGAAGTTTCTAGCCCCATGAGAACGATCAACCGATTTTCAGAAGAAGATATAGCTGACTTCTTTCTACAGCTACTGTGGGAATTAGTGAAGCTGCAAAAGTTCCGTTATCATCAGATGTAATGGTCGTGGAGAAAGAGGGAATAAAAGGTGAAGAGACTGTTGAAACCCAAACGGCAGAAGCTAAAATTAATCTTTACGAGTCTGTGTTAGTTACTGACACTGAGGCTCAGCATACAGTAAAACCAGAAAATCTGGAATTGGTAGTTTCTAAAGAGCAAGGAACTTACGATATAATTGAGTCCAGACCATTGAAAATTTCTGAAGTTATAACACAAGAAAAGGAAGATGAATATTCAGTCGAAAGACGACCTTCCATTACTGCTAAACCATTACTAGAACAAGGAGATCAGCCACTGATTGTGGAAGAGACTCTAACTTCTCAATCAACAACTGAATATATAGAATCTGATATTCCTAAAGAAAAGGCAGATTCCACATTGATTCCATTTAATGCAGCAGCATTAATGTCTGAAGTTGAGACGTCGGACAAAGAAAAGGTGCTTATTGAAGAAAAGCCCAAACACCAGTCAGCCGAAGTAGACATAGAAATAGAAAGAAACCAGACTCAAACATCGGAAGTTTCTAGTCATGAAACTTCAACCGATTTCAAAGAAGATAAACCCGACCTTTCAACTACGGCTACTGTGGGAATTAGTGAAGCTGCTAAAGTTCCTCTTTCTTCTGATGTACTAGTTATCGAAAAGGAAGGAATCAAAGGAGAAGAAATTGTCGAAACTCAAACAGCAGAAACTAAAATTAATCTTTACGAGTCTGTGTTGGTTACTGACACTGAGGCTCAGCATACAGTAAATCCAGAAAATCTGGAATTAGTAGTTTCTAAAGAGCAAGGAACATATGATATAATTGAATCAATACCATTGAAAATTTCTGAAGTAATAATACAAGAGAGAGAGGATGAATATTCAGTTGAAAGACGAACTTCCATTACTGCTAAACCATTATTAGAACAAGGAGATCAGCCACTAATTGTGGAAGAGACTCTAACTTCTCAATCAACAACTGAATATAAAGAATCCGATATTTCTAAAGAAAAAGCAGATTCAACATTGATTCCATTCAATGCAACTGCAGTAATGTCCGAAGTTGAAACATCAGATAAAGAAAAAACATTTATTGAGGAAAAACCTAAAGGTGAATTAGTTCAAGTCGATATAGAATTAGAAAGAAACTCAACTCAAATATCAGAAGTTTCTAGCCATGAGACATCAACCGATTTCAAAGAAGATAGGCCTGATCTTTCAATTACAGCATCTGTTGGAATAAGTGAAGCTGCTAAAGTTCCGTTATCATCAGATGTTATGGTTGTGGAGAAGGAGGGAATAAAAGATGAAGAAACTGTCGAAACTCAAACAGCTGAAACTAAAATCAACCTTTATGAATCTTTATTAGTTACAGACACTGAGGCTCAGCACACAGTAAAACCAGAAAAACCCCAATCTAGAATTGAGTAAAGTGTTCCTTAAAGAACATGGAACATGTGATATAATAGAATCAGGGTTGAATTGGAAAAATTTCTGAGTAAATAACAACAAAGAAAAGCGGAATGACGGAAAAATATTTCCGTAGATCAAAAATTACAGTCTATTAATCTTCGATCGCTAAAGTCTCCAACTTAGAACAACGGGAAGGCAGCACTGATTGGTTGGAAGGAATACCGCTTAACCTTCTCAATCAAAGCGACTGAATAATAATGAGAGTCTGAATTCCTAAAGAAAACCAGCCCCACGTAATCAAATTAATGATTCCATACAGTGCATCTCAGCTATTTAAGTGCCGAAGGTCGAAACATTACACAGTTTAAAAGGAAAAAATTTGCATTATTTAAAGCAACTTTTCGCAAATTTGGCTGTGTCAAAGAGGCTCAACATAGACGGGGAACACCTAACCCACTTCAGGTGCTTCTATTCTGCTTATAGTAAGCAGCGTAAGGAATCTACAAGAATGCCATTTTTAAGGACGGGAGCTCGTGGGAATTCAGTGAAGGCTGGGAAGTTCCTCTTTTCACATTTCAGATAGTTCGCTATTACATGAAGAAAAGTACTGGCCCCAACGGAGAAAGAGACTGTTGACAGCTCACACAGGCAGAAAAACTTATAATAAGCCTTTACGAAATCTCGTTTTTTGGTTACTCGACACTATATGCTCAGAAACATTAGGGAAGCCAGAAAAAATATTGGGAATTAACGGTTTCTAAAGAACATGGAACATGCGCAAATTAATCAAATAAGAAATAATTGGTTATATCTAACACATATCTGAAGTTTCTTTAATCACAATAAAAAGAAGATGAATAAATATGCTTTGTGATAATTCCAACATCTATTTATGCAAAATCAGATTTGGAGCATGCAGAGCAACGCTTAGCCACTGTTATAAAATCCTTGTAGGACAAATTAACACGAATTTTAGAACTATCAAAAATTTCATTTATACGAAGCAAAAGCAGACTCTTCAGTCATTCCATTCAATGCAGTACCTATGTTATCTCAGGTAGAAACTTCTTTAAGAGAAGAGAAACTAACCTACGATGCAGGTTGTACAGAAACTAGTACTCTTGATATAGTCCTTGAAATGCCAACTTCGCTTACTTTTGAAATTTCTAGCCACGATACCTCGCTAGAATTTTATGGTGATAAACCAGATCTAGGGCAAAATGCTTTAATATCTATTGGTGAGTTACACAAGATTCCCCTTACAGTTGATGTTAATGTGTCTGAAAAAGAGAGCTATAAATGTGAAGAAATAATTAAAGAAGAAACAGCAACTTCATCTCATAATTTACATGATTCAGTTCTTGTTAGTGAAACGATAGCTAATTATTCGGCAAATGAAGAAAACTTAGCAATACCAGTGACTAGTAGTAAAGGAAGTATAGATGTTATGCCATCTAAAATCGCTTCTGTATCAGAGGCTGTAGTTCACGATAAGGAAAATATATTCACGCCAGAGATGCCTTCATTCGAAACTGTGGATGAGAAGTTGCAATCAAATGAACAAGCTTTAATTGTTGAAGAAACTATTACTTCTTCAAAAACAATTGATTACAAAGATAAAGACCTCAAAACAGAAATTGCAGAAGCTTCTTTTATTCCTTCAAAAATGATTCCTATCGGTTTAAATATAGATGTAAGCGATAAAGAACAACAGTTTGTGGAAGAAAAACCAAAGATGGAGGCTGCAAATGTTAATCTCGAAGTAGAAATGAATGTAATGGAAACATCCTTAGTTTCTAGTCATGAAACCTCTCGTGATTTCAGTGGTGATAAACCAGATCTTACTCAGAGAGCAGAAGTAACAATTGATGAGACTGGCAAAGTGCCTATGTCTTCCGATATATTTGTTAGTGAGAAAGAAGGTTATAAAGATCATGAGACAGTCGACGAACAAACAGCTACTTCCAGTTTCAACGTTCAAGAGCACTTGCTTATTAGCGAATCTCAGTCAAGTTATTCTGTAAATGAAGCCGACTTAAAATTGCATCTCCTTGAAGCAAAAGGAAATATAGAATTTATTCCTTCGAAATTAGCTTCTGTATCTGAAGTTACTCTTCATGATAAAGAAAAAAGATATGATTCAGAGTTTCCTTCACCTTTATATATTGAAAGCGAGTTACAGCCAGGTGAACAGGCTGTTGTGATTCAAGAAACAATAACATCTTCCAGCACATCCTACTTTGAAGAGAAGGAAACGAAAAAAGAAATTGCTGAGCAGGAAATTATTCCACATAACATTGCTCCAGTATCAATAGATATTCAAACCATTGATAAAGAAAATTTACTAATTGAAGAACTTCCTAAATCAGAGATTGCAGGAACACAATTGGAAGTTGAAAAACATACACCTCAAACATTTGAAATTATAAGTCGTGAAACATCAAAAGATTTCACAGGGGATAAACCTGACCTTGGTCAGAAAGCTAACATTACATTAAGTGAGGCTGGAAAAGTTCCTTTGTCATCTGCTGTCATGATTAGTGAAAAGGAAGGTAATAAAGAAGAAGAAATCTTAACCAAACAGACACCTACTACAAGTGTCATGACTCAAGAGCACATTTTAGTGAGTGAAACAGAATTGCAAGATTATGTAAAGGAAGCTAATATAGAGATTTCCATGAGTGAAACGAAAGGGGTCATGGATATAATTCCTTCCAAAACTATTTCTATTTCTGAAGTGATTCTACACGACAAGGAAAAGGGTTATTCACCTAGTATTCCATCTCTTGTGTCCATACAAGGAGAACTCTATTCTGATGAGCAGGCTATAATCGTTCAAGAAACATTAACATCTGTTACAGCAGAAGACTTTAAGGAAGAGAAAATAACATCAGAAATAGCCTCCCAGGAATTAATACCCCTTAATTTGGCGCCTTTAGAATCAAGTGTTCAAACGAATGAAAAGGAAGTTGTATTCAGTGTTACAGTTCCTAAGACAGAGTCAGCCGAATTTAATTTGGAATGTCAGAAACACATGGAAACTTCTGAAGTTTCGAGTCAAGAAACATCTCGAGATTTTGAAGGTGATAAGCCAGACCTAACCCAAAAAGCTGTTATTGCATTGGGTGAGGCTGGTAAAGTTCCTTTATCAACAGATGTGTTAGTATCGGAAAAAGAAAGCTACAAATCAGAAGTCAGTATTATTCAAGAAACTGCTGATGTTACCTTTGACACTCAAGAACCTTTATTAGTTAGCGAATTTCAAACTCAAAATAAAGTTACCGAAGATATCTCATATGCTCCTGTCAGTACTGCACAAGGAAATTTAGAGATTATTCCTTCTAAAACAGCTTCTGTCTCTGAAGTTACCCTTCATGAGAAAGAAAAGGGCTATGAACAGCAACATCCCTCAGCTCTATCAATAATTGGAGAATTGCAGATCACTGAGCCGGCATTAGTAGTGCAGGAAACTCTACTTTCTACTCGTACCGAAGATTTTATAGACTCCAGCATTGCAAAGCAGATAGCTAAACAAGATTTAATTCCCCTTAATTTAGCTCCAGTAACTTCAGCAACTGAGACAAGTGAAAAAGAATCTATTTTAAATGAAGAAAAACCTATGCCTCAGACTGTTGATGTCAACCTTGAATATGAAAAACATATGATGCAAACATACGAGACATCAAGCCACGAAACATCTCGTGATTTTGAAGGTGATAAACCAGACCTTACACAAAAAGCAGTCATTACTATAGGGCATACTGGGAAGATACCTTTGTCTTCTGATGTCATGATAATTGAAAAAGAAAATTATACGTCTGAAGAGTCCAGAAACTTGCAAACAGCTGACACAAGTATAGATGCCCAAGAACATATACTGATTTCTGAAGTAGAAGCGCAATATCCACTGAATGAAGAAGATCTTTCGTTACAGCAACCTAAAGCCAGAGGAGTGGTTGATATAATCCCTTCAAAAACAGCTTCAGTTAGTGAAGTAACATTACACGAAAAAGAAAAAGGATATGAACCTGATGTTCCTTCTGCTACTACAATAAAAGGAGAATTTCAGCAAGGGGAGCAAGCTCTTGTCATACTTGAAACGTTGGCTTCTGTCACTACTTCCGATTTTAAAGTAAAAGAATTAGAAACAGAGAATATAATCCAAGATTTTGTTTCTCCAAATATTGTACCTCTTTCTACTGACGTATTAACAAGTGATAAAGAAAGTTATATTTTAGAAATGGGTCCAGAGTGTGAATCGGCTGACTTAACTATAGAATTTGAGAGACATGTAACTGAAACATCAGAAGTTTCAAGTCATGAAACGTCTCGTGACTTTGTTGGAGATAAACCCGATTTAAGTCAGATGCCAAATGTAACTCTAGGAGAACCCGGAAAGATTCCAGTGTCATCTCGTATAATTCCGATCGAGAGAGAAGAGCCAAGAGAAACCGAAAAAATGGACGAACAACATGCAGGCAAAAAAATTGACACTCAAGAACACATCGTTATTAGTGTTGTAGAAACACAAGATTCCTTAACTGATAAACAAGTTGAGAGTATCCCAGAATCTGTTTCAGGAGTTGTTGAAATAATTTCCAAGAAAACAGCTTCTGTTTCTGAGGTTTTCCCTCATGAAAAAGAGCAATTATACCTGGAAGATAAACCTTCTCAAATATCGATAGAAGGCACTCTACAACCTTCCGACCAACCTTTAGTTGTTGAAGAAGTTCTTACTTCACTTACAGCAAAAGAATTTATTGAAGAAGTAACAGAGCAAAACAAAGCTCAATCACATTTGATACCTTTTAATATTGTTCCTTTATCTTCTGATATTCAAGTAATTGATAAAGAAGACACTTTTCTTGAAGAAAAGCCTCTTATGGAATCTGCTAACATAAATCTAGAACTTGAAAAGTTAATTTCAGAAACTTCAGAGATTTCAAGTCATGAAACTTCCCGTGACTTTAAAGAAGGGGATAAACCTGATTTAGGGCAGAAGGCCGTTGTTTTAATAGGTGAACCAGGCAAAGTACCTTTGTCTTCAGATGTTCTAGTTATTGAAAAAGAGCACGAGAAGGTAGATGAGATCATACCCAAACAGAAAGCTTTTACTGCCATTGACCTTCTTGAGTCTGTTATTATTAGTGAAACTGAAACGTCTGAAAAAGAGGTCGAATACTCTCCATTTGTTATTTCCCACGAAAAAGCAGAAGGAGATATATCACCGCAAGAAGCTGTAATCGTTAAAGAAACTATATCGTCAGCAAGTACTAGTAATATCTCAGATGTTGAAGTAAAGAAAGAATCCGCTGAAGCAGACATAATATCTTTTAACGCTGTCCCCCTTACTTCTGATGTTATAACAAGTGATAAAGAAAGTTTACTTGATGATAGCAAAACTCATGAAGAATTTGCTGGGGTAATACTTGAATTAGAAAAACCTATTCTTGAAACTACTGAGCTCACAGGAAACGAAATATCAGTTGAATTTTTGGGTGACAAACCTGATTTAGGAATTAAACCTAATATATCTATAGGAGAGCTTTCTAAAGTAGCATTATCATCAGATATTATGGTTATTGAAAAAGAATCACCGAAGGTAGAGATAACCCTTGAAGAACAAAAAGGTATTTATGAAATAATTCCTTCCAAAACAATTACAGTCTCAGAGGTCACTTTGCAAGATTCTGAAGAACAATATAGCCCAGAGTCTGTCTCCCAATTTAAAATTCCAGCTAAAATGGAAACTCTGGAAAATGAATCTTTAGAAATTCAAGAAATTATAACATCATCATCTACTGATGAATTTGTTAGTTGCGATTTTAGTGAGGCCAAAGCAGATGCAGATATAATTCCCCATGAAGCTGTACCTATATCTACAGATATTCATGTAATAGATAAAGAAAGCCTTATATTAACGGAATCACCTAAAACTTCATTGGCTGAAATTGAGTTTGAAGAATCTAAACCTATTGGTGAAACTTCTGAAATAAGGAGTCAGGAAACAGCCATTGAATTTGAAGGTGGTAAGCCAGATTTAGGAATCAAGCCAAATATCATTTTAGGAGAGTTAACAAAGGTTCCAATATCCTCGGATGTTTTGATTAGTGAAAAGGAAAGTTACATGCCAGAGAGTGACCTAAACCTTGAGGTTGGAAGTATGGATCTGATTCCATCAAAAATGGCTTCTTCCATTTTAGAAGTAGAATACCATGAAAAAGAAGGAAAATACGAAGTAGAAGTTGCACAGGAAGCTACTGGGGAGCCTCAATATGAAAGTGAAAAACAGGCTTTAATAATCGAGGAGCCTGTTACTACATCTATTACATGTGATCTTCAGGATAAGGAACAAATACAAGAAATGGCTGATTCAACAGTTGTTCCACATAAACCAACTCCTTTAACATCCGAAGTATCAAGTCAAGAAGATTCTCTCGAATTTAAAATTAAAAAGCCAGAACCTGAGACGGCAACATCAGACTTTACTAACTTAAAAGATTCTATTATAGTTTCGGAAACAAATGTTCAGTTTATTACAAAAGAAGAAAAATTGGGAATAGATACATTGGAAGATAAAGGTACATGTGAATTGATTGAAAGAGATGCCTTTTCGGTTGCGGAAATTGTATTGCATGATAAAGAAGGCGAACATTTAACAGAAAAAGTTCCAGAAATGCATGCTGATAGTAAAAGAATCTCAACAGATAAGTCACTTATTATAGAAGAAACTATAATATCATCTCATATTGATGATTTGAAACCAGATGAAATAACGAAAGACGAAGCAGAAACCAAACCCGTTGTTACCCCTTTGCAGTTACCCGATATATATAGTCCTTCGTTGTATGAACAAGAGGGTACTGTAACCGATCAAACAGTCATTCCATCTGAAACATTGGATATAAGCTTTACACCACATACACATTCTGAAGTTTTACAAAGTGAAATTAATATTGTTCCAGGAATCCTTGAAAAACCTCAACCAATAACAGAATCAGGTAAAATAGATTTTGAACAAGCTACTCACATATCCAGTTCAGAGGAAATACCCGTTGAAACAGTTTTAGAAACAGACATACTACAGCCTGATAAAGAGCATGCTAAAAAATTGTTTGATACCAGAGAAACTCTTCTTGTGTCTCATATTCAAACTGTTGACCAAATTGAATCCCTCATACAACACCCTGATACATCTGTAGAAAGTGCAGATAAAACTCAAACAACAAAAATAAGTTTAACAGTTGAAGAAGCAGATCTCAGAGATTCTGCTTTACCTATTGAAACAGAGAAACCACAAGAACAATCATTAAAACCAACTCTTTCAGAAGTACAACATCTTACTATAACAGAGCCAAAGACAGATGAAACTTCTGAGGAGATACACAAAACAACCCCAGACACAAAGAAAGCAAAACTTAAAATTGATAAGTCAAAATCGATAAAGATTTCAGAACCATTGTCTACCTCAAAATTACAAGAAGAGGACATAGTTAAAACTCCACAAAAACCATCAAAGTCATTAAAAGAAATCCATATTTCAGAAAATGTTTATGAACAATCAACTGAGGAGGCGACAGAAATTTCATATGAAACTGTTAAAAAGGAAGCAACGGTTTTACTACCAGACGATAATGAACCAGTTTTGACATCTCAAACGATTACAGAAGAGTTTCCTGAAGATTTCACTATTAAACATAGTAAAGAAAAAGCTGAATTTAAAATTCCTAAATCTGATTCCCTCCAGGTTACAGAAATTTCTCCAGAAATTGTTCCTAGTGAATTTGAAAATATATTTGAAAAAGATAAAGCAGAAATTTCAGTTATACAACGAGAACTTCAGAGAGCTGATCAAGAAGACGTACTTGTGTTAAGAGCACCGGAAAAAGAGAAAGCTGTTATTGAAATTCTTGATGAGAAAGAAAAAATTGAGGAAACTGAAGAAGTAACTCTGAAAAAGAAACCAAAGAAACAAAAGCCTTCTGAAGAACATATTGAACATATTACTACAGAAATTAAAGTAACCGAGGAAAGAAAGCCTGAAATAAGTGAAATTTCAGAAGAAATACATATCACAAAGGAAACTGAAGAAACAACTGAAGAAATCAGTATTAAGAGAAAACCAAAGAAACAAAAGCCAAAAGAAGAACATTTGGAAGAAGTTTCTGTGCAGCTAAAGGTGACAGAGGAAAAGAAACCAGAAGTTAGCGAAATTACAGAAGAAAAAGCTCCGTCAGAACCAAAGGAAATTGAAGAAGTTACTGAAGAAGTAAGTGTTTGGCGAAGACCTAAAAAACAAAAGCCCAAAGAAGAACAAATAGAAGAAGTTTCCGTTCAACTGAAGGTAACAGAAGAAAAGAAACCAGAAGTTAGTGAAATTACTGAAGAGAAAATCGAAGAAGTTACCGAAGAAGTCAGTCTTAAGCGAAAGCCTAAAAAGCAAAAGCCCAAAGAAGAACATTTGGAAGAGGTTTCTGTTCAGTTGAAAGTAACTGAAGAAAAGAAACCAGAAGTCACTGAAATTACAGAAGAAAAAGCACCGTCAGAACCAACGGAAACCGAAGAAGTAAGTGTTTGGAGAAGACCTAAAAAGCAAAAGCCTAAAGAAGAACAAATTGAAGAAGTTTCCGTGCAGCTAAAAGTGACCGAAGAAAAGAAACCAGAAGTTAGTGAAGTTACTGAAGAGAAAATCGAAGAAGTTATCAAAAGCAAAGCAGAAACGTTGAAGGTTTAGTCAGTTGAAAGTAACTGAAAAAGGAACCTGTTCAGATTGAGATGAATAGAGCAGCAAAAATAGAAGCATTACTAAAGACGTTAACTGAAGAAAAGAAAAGCAGAGCATAAGTTTCGGTTAGTAGAGAATGATAGTGTGGTAATTCGAAGATGGAAATTATGAAGAAGTTAGAGGAAATAGTATAAAAAGTAAGAGCAAGCCTACAAGAACTTTAGAAGAAGTTCGTTCTCAGTTAAGATAACTGAAGAAAAAACCGGAGTGAGTGAAATTACATGAAGAAGAGCTCCTCAGCCAGGGCCGTCAGATGAAGTAAGTTTTGCGAAGAACTAATAAAGCAAAAGCCTAAGAAACATTTGGAGGAGAGTTTCAGTTTCGAATTGAAAAGTAATGAGAAAGAATCGAAGTTAGTGAGAAGAGGAAATGAGAAGTTACGAGAATCGTTATAAGAAACCCAAAAACCCAAGAAATTTGCAGAGGTTTCCGTCAACTAAATTGAAAGAAAGCACCAGATGAAATTAAGAGAAGAGACAAAAAAAATGGGAGTAATTTCCACACGGAGGCGAGGAAAAGGCAGAGATTAATCTTTCGATTTCTTTTGTCTCGATTGGAGCTTTTCTGTAGTTTTATTTACTGATTTCTGGTTTCTTTTCTTCTTGTCACTTTTAAGTTTGTACGGAAACTCTCAAATGTTCTTCTGTGGGTTTGTTTTCTTGGGTTTCTCTTTAATATGCTTCTTTCCAGTAACTTCTCGATTTTCTCTTTTTCGTGATTCACTACTTCTGAGTTCCGTTTTGCTTTCAGTTACTTTAAATACTGAAACTTCCTCCAAATGTTCTTCCTTAGGCTTTTGCTTTTTAGGTCTTCGCCAAACACTTACTTCATCAGTGACTTCTGTTTCCTTTGGTTCTGAAGGAGCTCTTTCTTCTGTAATTTCACTCACTTCCGGTTTCTTTTCTTCAGTTATCTTAAACTGAACAGAAACTTCTTCTAAATGTTCTTCTGTAGGCTTTTGCTTCTTAGGCTTTCTCTTAATACTAATTTCTTCAGTAACGTCTTTAGTAATTTCTTCGATTTTCTCTTCAATTACCTCACTAACTTCAGGTTTCTTTTCTTCAGATATCTTAAACTGAACGGAAACTTCTTCTAAATGTTCTTCTGTAGGCTTTTGCTTCTTAGGCTTTCTCTTAATACTAATTTCTTCAGTAACGTCTTTAGTAATTTCTTCGATTTTCTCTTCAATTACCTCACTAACTTCAGGTTTCTTTTCTTCAGTTACTTTCAACTGGACTGAAACTTCTTCAACGTGTTCTTCCTTTGGCTTTTGCTTTTTAGGTCTTCGCCAAACACTTGCTTCTTCAGTGACTTCTTCAATTTCCTTGGGTTCTAATGGAGCTCTTTCTTCTGTAATTTCACTGATTTCTGGTTTCTTTTCTTCTGTCACCTTCAATTGCACGGAAACCTCTTCTAAATGTTCCTCTGTGGGCTTTTGTTTCTTAGGTTTTCTCCTAACGCTGACTTCTTCAGTAACTTCTTCGATTTTCTCTTCAGTAATTTCACTAACTTCTGGTTTCTTTTCTTCAGTCACTTTTAGCTGCACGGAAACTTCTTCAATTTGTTCTTCTTTAGGCTTTTGCTTTTTAGGTCTTCGCCAAACACTTACTTCTTCGGTTTCCGTTGGTTCTGATGGTGCTTTTTCTTCTGTAATTTCAGTGACTTCTGGTTTCTTTTCTTCAGTTACTTTCAACTGAACAGAAACCTCTTCCAAATGTTCTTCTTTGGGCTTTTGCTTTTTAGGCTTTCGCTTAAGACTGACTTCTTCGGTAACTTCTTCGATTTTCTCTTCAGTAATTTCACTAACTTCTGGTTTCTTTTCTTCTGTTACCTTCAGTTGAACGGAAACTTCTTCTATTTGTTCTTCTTTGGGCTTTTGTTTTTTAGGTCTTCGCCAAACACTTACTTCTTCAGTAACTTCTTCAATTTCCTTTGGTTCTGACGGAGCTTTTTCTTCTGTAATTTCGCTAACTTCTGGTTTCTTTTCCTCTGTCACCTTTAGCTGCACAGAAACTTCTTCCAAATGTTCTTCTTTTGGCTTTTGTTTCTTTGGTTTTCTCTTAATACTGATTTCTTCAGTTGTTTCTTCAGTTTCCTTTGTGATATGTATTTCTTCTGATATTTCACTTATTTCAGGTTTTCTTTCCTCGGTTACTTTAATTTCTGTAGTAATATGTTCAATATGTTCTTCAGAAGGCTTTTGTTTCTTTGGTTTCTTTTTCAGAGTTACTTCTTCAGTTTCCTCAATTTTTTCTTTCTCATCAAGAATTTCAATAACAGCTTTCTCTTTTTCCGGTGCTCTTAACACAAGTACGTCTTCTTGATCAGCTCTCTGAAGTTCTCGTTGTATAACTGAAATTTCTGCTTTATCTTTTTCAAATATATTTTCAAATTCACTAGGAACAATTTCTGGAGAAATTTCTGTAACCTGGAGGGAATCAGATTTAGGAATTTTAAATTCAGCTTTTTCTTTACTATGTTTAATAGTGAAATCTTCAGGAAACTCTTCTGTAATCGTTTGAGATGTCAAAACTGGTTCATTATCGTCTGGTAGTAAAACCTTTGCTTCCTTTTTAACAGTTTCATAAGAAATTTCTGTCGCCTCCTCAGTTGATTGTTCATAAACATTTTCTGAAATATGGATTTCTTTTAATGACTTTGATGGTTTTTGTGGAGTTTTAACTATGTCCTCTTCTTGTAATTTTGAGGTAGACAATGGTTCTGAAATCTTTATCGATTTTGACTTATCAATTTTAAGTTTTGCTTTCTTTGTGTCTGGGGTTGTTTTGTGTATCTCCTCAGAAGTTTCATCTGTCTTTGGCTCTGTTATAGTAAGATGTTGTACTTCTGAAAGAGTTGGTTTTAATGATTGTTCTTGTGGTTTCTCTGTTTCAATAGGTAAAGCAGAATCTCTGAGATCTGCTTCTTCAACTGTTAAACTTATTTTTGTTGTTTGAGTTTTATCTGCACTTTCTACAGATGTATCAGGGTGTTGTATGAGGGATTCAATTTGGTCAACAGTTTGAATATGAGACACAAGAAGAGTTTCTCTGGTATCAAACAATTTTTTAGCATGCTCTTTATCAGGCTGTAGTATGTCTGTTTCTAAAACTGTTTCAACGGGTATTTCCTCTGAACTGGATATGTGAGTAGCTTGTTCAAAATCTATTTTACCTGATTCTGTTATTGGTTGAGGTTTTTCAAGGATTCCTGGAACAATATTAATTTCACTTTGTAAAACTTCAGAATGTGTATGTGGTGTAAAGCTTATATCCAATGTTTCAGATGGAATGACTGTTTGATCGGTTACAGTACCCTCTTGTTCATACAACGAAGGACTATATATATCGGGTAACTGCAAAGGGGTAACAACGGGTTTGGTTTCTGCTTCGTCTTTCGTTATTTCATCTGGTTTCAAATCATCAATATGAGATGATATTATAGTTTCTTCTATAATAAGTGACTTATCTGTTGAGATTCTTTTACTATCAGCATGCATTTCTGGAACTTTTTCTGTTAAATGTTCGCCTTCTTTATCATGCAATACAATTTCCGCAACCGAAAAGGCATCTCTTTCAATCAATTCACATGTACCTTTATCTTCCAATGTATCTATTCCCAATTTTTCTTCTTTTGTAATAAACTGAACATTTGTTTCCGAAACTATAATAGAATCTTTTAAGTTAGTAAAGTCTGATGTTGCCGTCTCAGGTTCTGGCTTTTTAATTTTAAATTCGAGAGAATCTTCTTGACTTGATACTTCGGATGTTAAAGGAGTTGGTTTATGTGGAACAACTGTTGAATCAGCCATTTCTTGTATTTGTTCCTTATCCTGAAGATCACATGTAATAGATGTAGTAACAGGCTCCTCGATTATTAAAGCCTGTTTTTCACTTTCATATTGAGGCTCTCCAGTAGCTTCCTGGGCAACTTCTACTTCGTATTTTCCTTCTTTTTCATGGTATTCTACTTCTAAAATGGAAGAAGCCATTTTTGATGGAATCAGATCCATACTTCCAACCTCAAGGTTTAGGTCACTCTCTGGCATGTAACTTTCCTTTTCACTAATCAAAACATCCGAGGATATTGGAACCTTTGTTAACTCTCCTAAAATGATATTTGGCTTGATTCCTAAATCTGGCTTACCACCTTCAAATTCAATGGCTGTTTCCTGACTCCTTATTTCAGAAGTTTCACCAATAGGTTTAGATTCTTCAAACTCAATTTCAGCCAATGAAGTTTTAGGTGATTCCGTTAATATAAGGCTTTCTTTATCTATTACATGAATATCTGTAGATATAGGTACAGCTTCATGGGGAATTATATCTGCATCTGCTTTGGCCTCACTAAAATCGCAACTAACAAATTCATCAGTAGATGATGATGTAATAATTTCTTGAATTTCTAAAGATTCATTTTCCAGAGTTTCCATTTTAGCTGGAATTTTAAATTGGGAGACAGACTCTGGGCTATATTGTTCTTCAGAATCTTGCATGTTTTGGAAGGAATTATTTCATAAATACCTTTTTGTTCTTCAAGGGTTATCTCTACCTTCGGTGATTCTTTTTCAATAACCATAATATCTGATGATAATGCTACTTTAGAAAGCTCTCCTATAGATATATTAGGTTTAATTCCTAAATCAGGTTTGTCACCCAAAAATTCAACTGATATTTCGTTTCCTGTGAGCTCAGTAGTTTCAAGAATAGGTTTTTCTAATTCAAGTATTACCCCAGCAAATTCTTCATGAGTTTTGCTATCATCAAGTAAACTTTCTTTATCACTTGTTATAACATCAGAAGTAAGGGGGACAGCGTTAAAAGATATTATGTCTGCTTCAGCGGATTCTTTCTTTACTTCAACATCTGAGATATTACTAGTACTTGCTGACGATATAGTTTCTTTAACGATTACAGCTTCTTGCGGTGATATATCTCCTTCTGCTTTTTCGTGGGAAATAACAAATGGAGAGTATTCGACCTCTTTTTCAGACGTTTCAGTTTCACTAATAATAACAGACTCAAGAAGGTCAATGGCAGTAAAAGCTTTCTGTTTGGGTATGATCTCATCTACCTTCTCGTGCTCTTTTTCAATAACTAGAACATCTGAAGACAAAGGTACTTTGCCTGGTTCACCTATTAAAACAACGGCCTTCTGCCCTAAATCAGGTTTATCCCCTTCTTTAAAGTCACGGGAAGTTTCATGACTTGAAATCTCTGAAGTTTCTGAAATTAACTTTTCAAGTTCTAGATTTATGTTAGCAGATTCCATAAGAGGCTTTTCTTCAAGAAAAGTGTCTTCTTTATCAATTACTTGAATATCAGAAGATAAAGGAACAATATTAAAAGGTATCAAATGTGATTGAGCTTTGTTTTGCTCTGTTACTTCTTCAATAAATTCTTTTGCTGTAAGTGAAGTAAGAACTTCTTCAACAACTAAAGGTTGGTCGGAAGGTTGTAGAGTGCCTTCTATCGATATTTGAGAAGGTTTATCTTCCAGGTATAATTGCTCTTTTTCATGAGGGAAAACCTCAGAAACAGAAGCTGTTTTCTTGGAAATTATTTCAACAACTCCTGAAACAGAGTGATGGAGAGAGAAGATGACGGTCAACTTGCTCCTATTGTCCAGGCAAGTAACCATATTGGGATGTGATGTCCAATTTTTTGCTGCTTGTTCGTCCATTTTTTCGGTTTCTCTTGGCTCTTCTCTCTCGATCGGAATTATACGAGATGACACTGGAATCTTTCCGGGTTCTCCTAGAGTTACATTTGGCATCTGACTTAAATCGGGTTTATCTCCAACAAAGTCACGAGACGTTTCATGACTTGAAACTTCTGATGTTTCAGTTACATGTCTCTCAAATTCTATAGTTAAGTCAGCCGATTCACACTCTGGACCCATTTCTAAAATATAACTTTCTTTATCACTTGTTAATACGTCAGTAGAAAGAGGTACAATATTTGGAGAAACAAAATCTTGGATTATATTCTCTGTTTCTAATTCTTTTACTTTAAAATCGGAAGTAGTGACAGAAGCCAACGTTTCAAGTATGACAAGAGCTTGCTCCCCTTGCTGAAATTCTCCTTTTATTGTAGTAGCAGAAGGAACATCAGGTTCATATCCTTTTTCTTTTTCGTGTAATGTTACTTCACTAACTGAAGCTGTTTTTGAAGGGATTATATCAACCACTCCTCTGGCTTTAGGTTGCTGTAACGAAAGATCTTCTTCATTCAGTGGATATTGCGCTTCTACTTCAGAAATCAGTATATGTTCTTGGGCATCTATACTTGTGTCAGCTGTTTGCAAGTTTCTGGACTCTTCAGACGTATAATTTTCTTTTTCAATTATCATGACATCAGAAGACAAAGGTATCTTCCCAGTATGCCCTATAGTAATGACTGCTTTTTGTGTAAGGTCTGGTTTATCACCTTCAAAATCACGAGATGTTTCGTGGCTTGATGTCTCGTATGTTTGCATCATATGTTTTTCATATTCAAGGTTGACATCAACAGTCTGAGGCATTGGTTTTTCTTCATTTAAAATAGATTCTTTTTCACTTGTCTCAGTTGCTGAAGTTACTGGAGCTAAATTAAGGGGAATTAAATCTTGTTTAGCTATCTGCTTTGCAATGCTGGAGTCTATAAAATCTTCGGTACGAGTAGAAAGTAGAGTTTCCTGCACTACTAATGCCGGCTCAGTGATCTGCAATTCTCCAATTATTGATAGAGCTGAGGGATGTTGCTGTTCATAGCCCTTCTCTTTCTCATGAAGGGTAACTTCAGAGACAGAAGCTGTTTTAGAAGGAATAATCTCTAAATTTCCTTGTGCAGTACTGACAGGAGCATATGAGATATCTTCGGTAACTTTATTTTGAGTTTGAAATTCGCTAACTAATAAAGGTTCTTGAGTGTCAAAGGTAACATCAGCAGTTTCTTGAATAATACTGACTTCTGATTTGTAGCTTTCTTTTTCCGATACTAACACATCTGTTGATAAAGGAACTTTACCAGCCTCACCCAATGCAATAACAGCTTTTTGGGTTAGGTCTGGCTTATCACCTTCAAAATCTCGAGATGTTTCTTGACTCGAAACTTCAGAAGTTTCCATGTGTTTCTGACATTCCAAATTAAATTCGGCTGACTCTGTCTTAGGAACTGTAACACTGAATACAACTTCCTTTTCATTCGTTTGAACACTTGATTCTAAAGGCGCCAAATTAAGGGGTATTAATTCCTGGGAGGCTATTTCTGATGTTATTTTCTCTTCCTTAAAGTCTTCTGCTGTAACAGATGTTAATGTTTCTTGAACGATTATAGCCTGCTCATCAGAATAGAGTTCTCCTTGTATGGACACAAGAGATGGAATACTAGGTGAATAACCCTTTTCCTTGTCGTGTAGAATCACTTCAGAAATAGAAATAGTTTTGGAAGGAATTATATCCATGACCCCTTTCGTTTCACTCATGGAAATCTCTATATTAGCTTCCTTTACATAATCTTGCAATTCTGTTTCACTCACTAAAATGTGCTCTTGAGTCATGACACTTGTAGTAGGTGTCTGTTTGGTTAAGATTTCTTCTTCTTTATTACCTTCCTTTTCACTAATCATGACAGCAGATGACAAAGGAACTTTTCCAGCCTCACTTAATGTAATGTTAGCTTTCTGACCAAGGTCAGGTTTATCCCCTGTGAAATCTTTTGATGTTTCACGACTTATAATTTCAAATGTTTGAGGTGTATGTTTTTCAACTTCCAATTGTGTTCCTGCAATCTCTGATTTAGGAAGTTCTTCAATTAGTAAATTTTCTTTATCAATGGTTTGAATATCTATTGATACTGGAGCAATGTTATGTGGAATAATTTCCTGCTCAGCAATTTCTTTTTTCGTTTCCTTCTCTTCAAAGTAGGATGTGCTGGAAGATGTTATTGTTTCTTGAATCACAACAGCCTGTTCACCTGGCTGTAACTCGCTTTCAATATATAAAGGTGAAGGAAACTCTGAATGATATCTTTTTTCTTTATCATGAAGAGTAACTTCAGATACAGAAGCTAATTTCGAAGGAATAAATTCTATATTTCCTTTTGCTTCAGAGAGATGCAATTTTAAGTCGGCTTCATTTACAGAATAATTTGACTGAGATTCGCTAATAAGCAAGTGCTCTTGAACGTTGAAACTGGAAGTAGCTGTTTGTTCGTCGACTGTCTCATGATCTTTATAACCTTCTTTCTCACTAACAAATATATCGGAAGACATAGGCACTTTGCCAGTCTCATCAATTGTTACTTCTGCTCTCTGAGTAAGATCTCATTACATTCATTTCTACTTCGAGATTAACATTTGCAGCCTCCATCTTTGGTTTTTCTTCCACAAACTGTTGTTCTTTATCGCTTACATCTATATTTAAACCGATAGGAATCATTTTTGAAGGAATAAAAGAAGCTTCTGCAATTTCTGTTTTGAGGTCTTTATCTTTGTAATCAATTGTTTTTGAAGAAGTAATAGTTTCTTCAACAATTAAAGCTTGTTCATTTGATTGCAACTTCTCATCCACAGTTTCGAATGAAGGCATCTCTGGCGTGAATATATTTTCCTTATCGTGAACTACAGCCTCTGATACAGAAGCGATTTTAGATGGCATAACATCTATACTTCCTTTACTACTAGTCACTGGTATTGCTAAGTTTTCTTCATTTGCCGAATAATTAGCTATCGTTTCACTAACAAGAACTGAATCATGTAAATTATGAGATGAAGTTGCTGTTTCTTCTTTAATTATTTCTTCACATTTATAGCTCTCTTTTTCAGACACATTAACATCAACTGTAAGGGGAATCTTGTGTAACTCACCAATAGATATTAAAGCATTTTGCCCTAGATCTGGTTTATCACCATAAAATTCTAGCGAGGTATCGTGGCTAGAAATTTCAAAAGTAAGCGAAGTTGGCATTTCAAGGACTATATCAAGAGTACTAGTTTCTGTAGAAGGTTTATCATAGGTTAGTTTCTCTTCTTTTAAAGAAGTTTCTACCTGAGATAACATAGGTACTGCATTGAATGGAATGACTGAAGAGTCTGCTTTTGCTTCGGTTATATCGAATTTTTGATAGTCTACAGTTGTTTGATTAGCTACAACTTCTTCAATTAACAAAGGTTGCTCTCCATGCTCCAAATCTGATTTTGCATAAATAGAAGGTAGAGTTTCAACGGTATATTCATCTTCTTTTTCTTGTGTTATTACTTCAGATATTTTCAATGGTCTCGATTCTATTAAATCGCATGTTCCATGTTCTTTAGAAACCGTCAGCTCCATATTTTCTGGTTTTACCGTGTCCTGAGCCTTAGTGTCAGTAACCAAAACAGATTCGTAAAGGCTTAT
>JABUQX010062847.1:20000-58889 GCA_015478945.1 Trachelipus rathkii | reverse complement strand
TCCGGGCAAATCACCGAACCAAACAACTGCTCTCCAGACAGATTCCATTAGAATCCTGCAGAAAGAGACTTGAGGGAGAATAGTTCAGGTCTTCCATAAAAAAAAGACGGTAGGATCCGTTAGGAACTCAACAACCGGATCTTCAGATTAGGACTTTCCAACTGTGATGCTTGGGAAACTATAAGGTCTTCATTATCATTAGTTACCCTTGCAGGAGAAAGGACAGAGGGGTATTTGAATCTAATAGGGTATTCATGTGAATACATATCATGATAATCTAAAACAGGGGTAAGTATTTCAGCAGGGTTGACCCCCAGGGTACTACCATGATTCATAGGAGAACTAGTAGGGAATATTATTAAATCTATCTCCCGATACAACTAGAATCGGAATTCGTCTCAGGCGAAACTAGAATAGTGTAGAATCTTGACTTGTCCGGGAAGAATGGAATAGGTGTTGAAAAGAATAGGGGAATTACAGAGAGGAGGGGGAGCTAAAACAAATTTAACCGCTTTGTGACCGGGATTCGTAAGACTTCGAAGATAAATGACACAGCGAATAAAATCCACTCCATACTCAATCGTTCCAGACAGGTACCATTCATCCACACGAACAGATCCCAAGCCACACAGTCTGAACTCATCATAATTACAGGAGTTAATTCTGGCAATTGAATATACTACATTACACAAGAAGATAGGATTAAAAAGTTAGAATCGCCCTCCCAAAAACACGCCGATCCCTCCTAAACAGGGAAACCATCGCTATAGTGAACAATTGAGGTTATCAGCGAGGACTCTGACCTCATAAGAATTAGCTGACATCAGTCTTAGAGCTCAAGGTCGATGGATTCAGGAGAATTTTCATCCATCCCAATCCAACAAACTTCCTCGTGTCCGAGGAAAAATGCATCACTAATTTTCCGTTATTGTCTAGTCAGTATTTTTTCGTAAAGATACCCAGGAATCTCAACCATTCTCTTAAGTGGGAGAAATACTTTTTTTTGAGTTTACTGAGGGATTTGTATTTCTCTGTATGAGGACATGATGACACCCCTATTCGGGTTTCACGTCACACAACAGTTAAACCATGGCCCTTCCCCACCTATTATGAACAATTAAAGACCGCAGTACTTCGCAGCCCCAGTTCGTATTACTTTACGAAGCTACTTTTTGACCCACCTTGAAAGGTTTAAAATTGACACTGCCCTCTTTCCAATATTGGGGAAAAGTGTGCACTGAAGCATGAGCTTTTTGTAGTAAATAATCAGAAGGTGACATGTCCAATGCACTATGATAAGTATTATTATAAATTAAAATAGAGGAAGACAATTCTTCATCCCAAGTAGCGGGTTGCTCCAGAACTAAACATTTCAGTAGTTGAATTAAACTTCGATTAAATCGCTCGGAGACACCGTTACTCGAGGGATGAAGTGGAGATATTCTCACATGTTTAATGTTGTGTTTTTGTAATGTTGGAAGATCTGGGAAGTAAATTCAGTTCCATTATCAGTTAATATACGATTTGGAACTTTAGGAAGGAAAGGAAGAACTTGGTGCTCCAGTTTCCTAGATACGGGTCAAGCTGGGACTTGTCGGCAATTGGGAACTAACCAGACCACCCATTTACGAATAATGATCAATAAACTATCATGCAGTATTATTTCCCTTAAAAAGGTTATTGGTGAATTGAATCAAATCCCAGGACCATAAAATCGAAGGATAGTTGGCCAAGATTTTTGTAAAGCAAGACCTGACAAAAAACCTTCTTAATTAACTATTTATTTAGTACTACAACAACTTCAATGCTGTTATACTTCTTATATATATAGTCTTTTAATTAGATGTGGAAGCATCACACAATCCACACCACGCCCCCCTGATCTAAAGATCAATTTTCTCCCCCTAGTAGATTATACCTTAAAAAAAACATAAAAAAAAAAAAAAAAAAAAAATAAAATTAGTATCCTCACTTTGTTCTTTCACCTTTCGGCTCATAATTACCAACTTCTTCATTGGGTAAAACCACCTTTCTCACGTCCAAAACATTCCTCGCCATCCCGTCGACATCGATATTCCATTTAGAATTCACCTTCATTACGTATCCCTTATTCCATTTTGATGTACAGATACTCTTTCCTGGCTTAACCCACACTTCCTCCCCTACTTTATACTTTGATTCTATATCCTCACCCACAATAGTTTTTTTTTATCCTCATCAGCAATCTGATAATTTCCAATCATAATTAAAAATCCCTTTATACGGTATAGACTCTTCCTTTAAACCATCTTTGGTGATATATTGTACCAAAATACAGCTTCTAAAGCAGATATATTCGCTTTTTCCGCAATCCTTTTTATCGTACGGTGATTTCTTTCGACTATGCCATTTCCTTCCGGTCTATATGCCGCTCTAAACACCTTTTTTATCCCCCATTTTCTACAAAATTCATCCACTTTTTCACTGCCTCTAACTCTGCAACATTAATGTGTGACCGTTGTCCATTAATAGCTCATCAACTCTCCCCCTTTCTAAAATCACCTCTTCTATTTTTCTTTTAATTTCTTGCCCTGACTCTGAAATCAATTCCTTCCAAATACAAAACCTACTTGGGCCACAATCAACCATTGACAAAAATATTTTCCCTTAAAATGAGTTATATCTATCGCAACCCTAGACCAATTTTCTTCTTTATCTAAACTACCTTTCTCAACTCTATCGTAATTTATTGGGTCAATTGATTGACATTGAATACATTCTCTTACACATTTTTTCACGTCTCTCCGCCTTACATCTTTGTCTACCATCCTAGCTAAAAACAAAGTTTTCTCAATACCTTGATGGTGTCTATTATGAAGTTTTTTTAATTCCTCAAATGATAATAGACAAACATTATTATTTATCAGCTTATTTTCCTCTCCGATAAGCCATTTTCTCTTTATTCTCGAGATACTATCTGCTTTATTTTTTTCCGAAGGCACAAATTCTAATTTCAAATTAATACCTAATTCTTCGATCAACTGTTTTATGGTTGCCAATCTTCTTTTTTATTAATATTTCTGCTGCTCCCTTAGTTTTTATTCTTTCTTTACCACTTATTGTTGTTCTGATCCAATTAATCACAGTAGCAGAATCCGATTTTACTTCAATATCCGTTAAGTCCCATTTTATCGCTAAATTAATTCCCTTTATCACTGCCTCTAACTCTGCAACATTAATGTGTGAATAATCTCCTTTTTTCCTTAACCAAGCCCCGTCTTCCACAATTTTTCCATTTATTTCCAAGATGATGCCCATACCCACATTACTCGCATCACACCATACTGTTCCTTTTTTAGAATCGTCAATATTCCAATATCCCTTCACTGGATCGTCTTTATTTATTTCTTCAATAATACTTTTTATCATTTCCAGCACATTCTCATCGATATTTTCATTCCAATTCTCTCTCCGTTTGAGATATTCTTTTCACATAGCTACAAGCTTATCTTGCCCATCCCGCAACAGGGTAGTGACCTATGATACTACCGCATATCGAAAACAATTCCTTTTTTTTTTACATTATCCCCTTCTTTGATATTCGAAATTTTATTACCTCTTCTGAATTCTAAATTGCCCTTTTTTCTTTTTATTATTTTCAATCCTAACACTCGACCATTTTCTACAGATTCAGGACTTTTCGCTACTAACCCAAACCTCTTTAAGATGATTTACTACCTCCGCCGCACTCACAATTGATTCATTAACAATAATATCATCTATATAATTACTTGTCCCCTTTTCTATCTTACTATCCATTTTTAACACTTCTTTTAAAATCCTATTCATATTTCTTGGTGCCGAATTCAAACCAAATCCCATTCTAGTCAAAGCATAATATTTTCCTCTGAATTTCACAACCTGATAATTCCATAAACTCTTATCGATCCTCACTTGTAAATATGCTGCCTTCAAGTCTACTAGTTTTGTTTTCCCTTTTATTTTCCTCCATTCCTTCAACGTTTCATCACATATATTTACCCCATCACCAGTATGACATTCCGTATAATTATTCATTTCCCTAAAATCCATCACTGGCCTTACCTTATTTTTTATTTCCTGATTCACAGCCATTAAAGGTATTATTCCATTCACCTTTCCATTATATGGTACCAAAATTCCGTCTTTTATCCATTCAATTATTTCTTCATCAAACTTCTCCTTCATTCCTTCTTTTATAGTGTTTTGATAACAACTAACTCTATTTGTTAATTTAGGTTCTTTGTCTTTCCATTTCCATTTTACTGTCCAGAAATCGCCGTTAAACCACCCCACAAAGTCTTTATCGTCAATAATAATATCATCATTTTTTCTACTAGTTCTTTATTATTATCAACACTTAGCAAACCACATTTATTTTCTACGAATTTCAAACCATCTTTTCCTATAATAATTTCTCCAAATTTTGTTAATATATCCATTCCTAGAATAACATCAATATCCTCTATAATTTCGTTTAATATTAACATTTCAGTTTCAATTTCCTTGTTGTTCAACAAAATATTATATTTTTTTCTCCCCATCGTGTTAATTATTTTACCATCGAACC
Organism: Trachelipus rathkii; assembly: GCA_015478945.1. Lineage (NCBI taxonomy): Eukaryota > Metazoa > Arthropoda > Malacostraca > Isopoda > Trachelipodidae > Trachelipus > Trachelipus rathkii. The sequence goes on along the minus strand of JABUQX010062847.1, from coordinate 54,301 downwards.
CCTTCACGCATACATCTCCTAATCCAACTCCTCCAATCTTTTTACTAATAAGAGATTTATTGCACCCTGTATCAATAAGTGCGTTATCACCATTCATTTTACCCGAATTTATTAACACACTTAATTACAGTAATTCACCGAGGTATTCTAATATTCAATTTCTTGCCTATGACAGCTAACCTCCGGCAAAATAAGCTCCATCTTTCTTCGTTTCCCACGCTGAATATTTTTATTTTTCCCATTTAGAATTACCCTTCTCAACAATCTCTTGAGACGTGACCTAATCTTCCGCATGTCCTACATCTTTATTTATTCAATTTCCATATTTTGTGTAATTTTTATTGGATCTATCTTCGATTATATTTATTCATCAATAGATTCTAAATTTTCTCTTCCTCTTGATAATGATAATATCCCTTTTTATCATTATTTCTAACTAAATCATGTATTTATTCCTGATCCCTAGTTGCTCACCAACATTTTGTACTCATTTAATCCAATCAATACTCTTGTTTGTTCGATTAATTTTTCAATTTCTATTTCCTTAATGTCTCTTAATTTCCTTAATTCCTTGCATATATTTTCCGGCATTCCATTTATAAACGCATGCTTAATCATTAAATCATCTTTAATCCCTATTGTTTTTGCAATTTTTTGTATCTCCATCATAAATACATCTGCTGATTCTCCTCTCCACTTTTTGTTAATTAATCTTGAGTAAGCATTGAATGGATCCTCCCTGAAGGCTTCTCTTAGTTTCTGCTTTATAACGTTACCGCTTTTCTTTGCATCTTCATTTAGTTGAGTATATACTGTCAATGCCTTCCTTCTTCCAAAAAAACAATTAGGGCAGCAATTCTTTTCATTCCCATTTTCTTAATATTATTCAAATCCTTTATTAAGTTAAATTAATTAAATCCACTCATCAATATCTTCTTCTCCATTAAAGTTCTTTACTAAATCATTCAGGAAATCTTTAAGTTTGCTTTTCATTTTTCTTTTTCTTTGTTTTTTTTTAACATATCGGGCTAGCTTGTAAGCAAGACTATCAAACAACCTTCTTAATTAACTATTTATTTAGTACTACAACAACTTCAATGCATACTTCTTATATTATATAGTTCTTTTAAGTAAAGGTGTGAAAAAGAGCTCCAAAATCAACACACAATTTCAACATGGGTGGAGTTATATTGGAAGAAAAGTTTTTCTGCATCTGGCAAACAGGGCAGCACCGCACTACATCGGAAATTACCTGATTGACCCTAGGATGCCAGAAATGCTTGTATACAAACTGCAGCAGCTTGTTCCGACCTATATGGGCACAGGATACATGGAGTCCCAGAACTATGTGCATTAGTTAGGTCCAAAGGAAATTGCATATAACACACAGATTTCCCAGACGTAGTTCTGTTAATACATTTATGTCATTTTCCAAAACCATTTGTTTAGAATGACTTTTGTAGGGTTTAGGAACTTGTTGCCATTTATATTGTTATCATTTTTCTTAAATCCCTTCAATAAATATCGAAGAGTACGATCATTATTTTGATCGTAGATAACATCGGTATCATTAATATTAGTATTGACTACCGACACGTTTTTCACCTGTATAGTAGAGGACTTTAAATTGGACTGGGTACAAGTTGATATGCCATCGGCCACCACAGTCAATTTTTTTCCTTGAAGATGAATCAGTTGTTTTCGGGACATATCAGGTAATAAGTGATTATCCCTAAGAGCACAAGTACCAAGTATCAATGGGTTATCTACCATGTATTCCTGGGGTACTATGAGAAACGCTGAAGGATGAGTTTCAAAACCCATATTAAACCTCAGGATTATATTTACATAGTGAACAATAGGAATTCGTTCTCTCTCTATTTCCAAAACCACTGATGGCCCTTACTCCTATGTCTTCGGAAGCCAAAAGCTTCTTTTGAATTCCCTAGGAAAGAAATAATCTCGGCAGACTTCAAATCACAGTCTTACTCCAGACCCCTACTATACACAAGAGGCAATCATAAATGGGAGCATCCTGACCATCCAACTTGACACAGACGATCAAAGGTTCTATATCGGCCTGGCACAAGTTAATAGCAACGACCATATCTTCACTAGCATATGAATAAGGTTTATGCGAGAATTTACTCACTGGAGGTATCCCAGAAAAGTTAATAGAAGGATCATCCAGTTTCTTTACAGAGTCATTATCCAAGTCCTTTTCCACAGATTGACTCATCTCTGTGGGGACTAGTCGTTTAACTGATTGGCGGGGCGAGTTTCAGCAAACCCCCCTTTGCAACGACCTTCATAGTGAGACACGTTACAGGTTTCACACGGGTCCAGAAATAGGCGTTGGGGAAGCGGCTTCTGAGTTGGTTTAGCCGAATTTTTCTGGGCTTCAGGGGAATATGATCGCGAATAAACTTTCTTTACCGCACCTTGAAGGTATTCTCTAGGAGGAGTTCGTTCGAGATCACTGGATCGTGGAGGGGTGCGTTGAGAGCACCTCATTCCCGCGTGGGGACCTCTACAAAAGGGACATACCACTTGCCGGGTATTTACGGGAGATGATGGAGGAGAGTTCCTAGCTCGGCATTCGGTATTTGAATGGCCGGTTTTCTTGCAGTAGCTATAGACTCCCAAGTACTTATAGCATTCCTGCATTTCATGTCCTCGCTTCTCACAGTAGTCACACAAGATATTCATCCGATCTCCCGATCCTGAACGACCCTTTCGATTTGCGTTACGATTATTCTGAGCTCTGGAACGGTCATTACTTGGTGGTGAATTCCGAACAGTGTTGTAGACAATACGACTGCTATTATTTCTTTCCGGAGGACTACGTTGGCCAAGATTGGAAGAGCGATGTTTAAGGTTAAATGAAGACTTAGGTTTACGCTGTTCAACCTTCTTACGCAACACATCAGTCCATCCAGGGAGTGCAGCATTGATCTGAATCACTGACTCAACAGATTCGTTTAAGTCCACCTCCTGGTCAGCTCGGGAATAAGTTGATGGGCCGACCTCAAGTGGATTTGTTTGGGACATTGAATTTGGGAAAGCGATATTCTCGCTATCTAAGGAGTCCGCAAAATTCACTATATTTTCCCAGGAAGCTCTACTATACCCGTCCAACTCCATCATTTTAATATATTGACGGACGAATGTTTCAATATATGGAGGTAAACTACAGAGGAAAGCTATTCTAAGGGAATCATGATCTCTCATATCGTATCCAGGATATGCCTGACTAGCTAGGCGCTCTAACCGAAGTGCATACATTTTGATGCTCTCATTAGGGTATCGGTGAGCGGCATGATACTTCTGTATTCTGTATTCTTTTTCTTTCGTTTCTCATTTTCATTTTCAGTTTCAGATTCATCTTACGGAGAAGTATTCACGGTTGTCTTTGATGATTTCTCGATATATATTCAAAAAATTTTTGGCCTTTCTAGCTTCGACTCAACCAACTAAGCATCTTAACCATCTTGGTGATGGGCACTTTGGGTAGTTGTAACTACCAACTAAGCTCAAAGACAGCCAGGCTAGACTAGAGATTTCTTGTTCCGACTTCATATTTGAACTTGAGCCAGGTATCTTCCACACACCCTTCTAACGTTTCTTAGAGAGTTCTTTGATCAACTGTAGAGAAGCACAATGGCTCCTCACAGCATGCAAGTCTCTTTTTTCATGTGTTGGTCCCGCAATACATTGAAGGATTCACTCGTCACGCTCAGTGAATACGGTACGCATAGGCAGTCGTGGGAATATCCTTGTGGAATACAACCAGAATAGCGACTGCAGAATCAGTTCGAAAACAATCTGGTTCTCGGAGATTGATTTAAGGAATCTGGCTCCTCCGGTTGAGGTGTAATGAATTTATTTATATTTTCGGAAAAAGTAGGGTTGGTCTATTTGATTGGGGAATAAAGTAGTTGTACGGTATCTTCCAATATCGGGAGTTCTAAAGAGAGACTTAGGTTGGGTGAAGTAATTTACTGGGGTTATGAATCATGACGAAGATTGGGATTAGGAAGAAGCTGAGGTTTAGGAAGAAATTATGAGTAGGCATAAGATTAGGATTAGGAATAAGATTAGATTAGGAATAAGATTAGGGTTAGGATGAAGAATAGGATTTGAATGAAGATTAGGATTAGAAAGAATTTGATTTCTAGGATTTTCTACATAACTGGGTGGATGTAGAAAAGGTATTGATCGTGGTTGAGATTGGGAAACTAAGGAAGGTTTATACTCACGATCATATAAAGAAGTGGTATTTTTAGGCATATGCACATAATGGGAATCGAAGTTAGGGGGAATACCTTGACCTTGATCATGGAACGTTCTGTGTTCAACCTTACTGACTGTATCGTTTACTTGAGCCAATTGCCTTTCACTTAACACCTGTTTATGGAGTTTAGTTAATAAGGTACTCATCTCAGGCTCAGTGAAAGGTTTGTCAGAGTTGGGAGCTAAAGATAAGTCAGAGTTGGTAACTGGTATATCAGAGTTGGAAACTTCTACCCTGTCTTTATTTTTCTCATTCATTCCTACATTCACATCTACATTATTTTTATTACGATCAACACGCAGACGCAGGTCTAAACGTGGATCTAAGGTGACAGCTGCAAGAGAGGGATCGAAGTCCACAGCTTCTTGGCTATCAGCATTTATGCTCGTATCCAAGTCTTGAGGTTGATTTTTTTCTGACATTTTCTTTTGTAAGTTTCAAAAGAAAAAATTTCAAAGTATTGGAAGGTTATTACTAACTAACTCTCGATCTGTCCAATATAAGTACAAAAGAAAAAGATTTCTTTGAAAAGAACTGAAGAGAAAAGATGATTTTTTTAAAAATAAATATGACGATGTGAGCGAGAGTCACAATCCTAGTGCACGCAAGCGCAGGAACTCAAACAGAGTCCCTGTTCGGGCGCCACTTAATTTATTTATGTGGCGGAGAGGAAGTACGCTGGGATCAACAAGTGTACCCGACGGTGAGGTACCTCTCTCCGCTCTTTCTTGTAGATATAAAGGTTCGAAGAATTTTAAGATTACGAATGTCGATTTATAGATGATTACGTCAATGTTAGGTTTGTGATGTTCAAAGATAGTGGTTTGAATGTCTAGTCAGCACAGCAACCACCTGACACCATCAGGGGTAATACGGAGCAGATTAGGTTTTCTCCGTAACGGAGGAAGTTAGTCTTCAGGACTCCGTAGGCCTGCTGACTTGAATGACTATTCGAGGAGGATTGTGACGGTTGATAACATATAAAAATGTTGATACTAAGCTAAGATTTTACCCAAAGAAAGACTGTAGACTTATTTTAGCTTCTTTTTCCCGGAGCTTTTCTCAAAGGTTTAACCCGGATAGAGGTCTTGAACGGTTATGGAGAAATAAATATCAATAAAGCATCAATATGAAGGATAGTACACTCCATAAAAAAGTTTTATCTTTACCAAAATCGCTCAGAATATATGGTGGAAGGTCTGACAAAAGTTAATGATTTACCACAGTCCTACCCCCAAACAATATATAAATAAAAGATTATGATTAAATAGAAATCAGTTAATACACCTTGGAGAGCAAGTTAAAGGTTCCAATTGTGTAAAACCAATACGTCACACGCGTAGCACAGGTACAGCATTCTAGGATCAGATGACGAGAGTGCGAAAAGCCGAACAGCTTCCAAAATATTGCTCATGCATAAAAAATCAAGGGAATAATTAAATCAAGCTCAACCAATTGTGAATAGATGATGACTTAACTGAATTTGACTGGGGAATGGTTCAAGTTGATAAGTAGTGATTTAGGCATGATCACTACTCATGATAGAATACGATCGAAGGAAAAAAGACTCAGGAGAAATCCCGACGCTGACAATTGGCACGAGCAAGAATTCAGGAAGAATCAAAACTCGAAACAACTATATGAAGAAAGACTCAGGATTGAATCTCAGCCTTATAATCGCACCAAGTAGAAGAATTCAGGATTTCTTAGTCCAAAATCTAAATGGAGTCCAAAACTAGAAACAGACGACGGATTCAGGAAGTGAATCCCCGAAACAGAGATTCGCCCAATTTAAAAAAGATGAGCCACAATTTAGAAGAAGATTCAGGCACGCGTCAACACCCAAGATAACTGAACCAGAAATCGCGATCTACAGGAATAGATCCCACCGGAACAGAATAAAAGATCGAGCCCACAATTAAAATATGTCTACGAACGGATCTTCCAGGAGATCCCAAGATCCCACGCAATCTGTCTAGAAGGATTCAGGAGGAATCCCAAGAATCTGAACCCTGTCAAAATATAAACAATCTTATTGGGATTTATACATTAATTTACATTCTGCATGTTTGACAGTTGAAATGAAGTCACAGTACATCCGTATTCTATTAGAACTTTTACCTCTGGATATATCCAATAGGGTTTCTTAAATGGGACTTAATATGATGTCAAACGGGCCTTCCACGGCAAGCAAAAAGACTACGTAACGTGTAATAAGAGTCCACCAAACATAGATTTTACTATCTACATTACTACAACAAAAATCTACAAGTTATTAACTTAATTAAAATCAAATTAAAAATTCTTATGCCATGACTCTGAGTATATATATATATATTTCTTAATCAAACGTCTTTTTGTGTATAAATTTTTAGCACAATTATATTTTTACATCATCGGTGCTCCTGGTGCTATGTTTATTATTAAGTTCTAGTAACTATTCGTCAATCTCATACATATCATATAATCATAACAAGATGTACTAGAAAAGAAATATAGAATTATAACCTCTGAATAATTGCTAATTATCATCATAAATACAGCTATAAAATGAATAAGATGTATTAATACAGGCTGGATCATAAATGGTTGCAAGAGTCCAGACTGTATATAAAAAACATTTTCGAGGACAAATATCACCAGAATAAAATAGCGAATTGCCAATTGACACCATGGATGCATGATCAATATCTCCCTTATATTATATATAATTATATATTATATATAACTATATATATATATATATATATATATATATATTATTATAACTAAACATATTTATGTATATATATATATATATATATATATATATATATATATATATTAGGGTGTCCCTTATTTTTTTGAAAAAATTTTTACGCATACCCACTAGATTCTTCTATTAGCTGATATTATAGGATGAAATTTCAGCTCAATTGGTTATCGGGAACCCATGCCGACTTCAAGTTAAAATTCCAAAAAGAACCGTTTTGTCAAAAATCAAAATATTGATGTTACCTAATGTTCGTTTTTCTTTTATTAGTATGTAAGATATCATTATTTAACTTTCGCCCTCTTTTAGTTATAGGATAACCCTTTTATTTAAAAAGAATAAATAAATGTTTTGTACACAAAAATGTTCCCGCGTGCTTGAGAGATATAAGGTATCACAGAAAATAAATCTTTTATTTGCCCAAACTTTTTTAAGAAGGTACAATATCTGCTATTTTATAATAAATTACACCTCAAACCCCGAGATTCCATAAAATTTGTGCCTAATAAAAAAACTGATGTCCCAAATAGTCTCTGTATTCCCATTATTTATATAAGGTTATGCTATAATGAGCAAAACAAACAAAACCACATGTACTATTTGTTAATATTATATTATTCAAATTAATATCATACTTATTATTAATGAAGAAATTTCCTTTTTAACGTTTGTTTTTTACAATTTGGATACATCTTCCTATGTTCTGGAATGCACCGCAACAAATACTCCCTCTGTTCATTAATTACAGTCAAATGTCCATGGAAGTCCTGCAACAACTTCACTGATCTTTCAACTGTATCATTTACCACTTTTAAGGATTGCACAATTCGCTTAGCATTTCTAAATGTTGACTCCATTTTGAAGGGCATTCTTTGAGGAAAACAGTGTTTATATTTAATCGAGAACAGGGTCCTACTCAATTTTGATGCAAATTCATCCACTGTTTTTATAAAATAATAATAATAATAATAATTATCATCCACCTTCTTTCCCCAAAACTGGGGATAAGGTGCGTACCATGCACCAGAAACAGAAAAGTAGTAGAAGAACATGACACAAGTCGAAAAGAAAGTCCAGCCTTACCGCCCCCTTTATACCTTTTAGTGAGAGCTCGTCACAGTCAGAAAATTCACCCTAGAACTTCTCAGGATCACGACGTACCCTCTCTATGGCATCTCGTCAGTGTGGGATTCATCCCTTGGCCCAGGTGGGCCACATCCATACCCCCTCACAAAAAAACCTGCCATTCACTCCTATTATGCACCTTTATTCTCGCATCTGCCAAACTCACATTTCTCTCCTTCAGACATTCGTTTACTGCTCAATCTTACTTTTCTGCTGTTCTTTCCAGCCGGTCGATTCCCAACACACTCACCACTATACATCCGCTTAACCAACCGACTGTCATTCATCCTTTCCATTTGACCAAACCATCTCAACGTACTTTCATTTTTCTTCATTTACCCCTTTTCTTCACACCACATAACTCTCTAATACGTTCATTCCTCACCATATCAATTCTTTTTACACCTAACACGCCATTAAGATTGTCCATCTGAACCGTGACTTTTTAGATCTATGACCTCTTATTCCAGACCATAGTCTCACTACTATACAATAACACAGGTAACAACATATCCTCATGTAAGACCCTATCGCACTTCAGACTTAGTCCTTTTACATCCACCAACGATTTAATTGCACCAGCCACCTTCTTGCCATCACAACTTTCCTACTACACTGCATCATCCATTCCATTTTCATCCAACATGTATCCTAAATATTTAAATTCAGACACTTGTTCCAGCTACTCACCATCTAACATAACAAGTCACACTGAGGACTGTCCTCACTCACAACCATAACCTTACTCTTATCTACGTTTACTTTCAAACCCCTCCTTTTACATACCCTACCAAATCTCAAACTCTCTTCAGATTCACCACACAAAACCAAATCATCCACATATAATAGGTATGGCACCCTCCACTCTTTCCATTCTCCATCATTCTCACACCATCTCCTACCACTCCCATCTCTATTTCTTTCATAACCCCATCCATATACAAATTGAATAACCAAGGAGATGTAAATAATAATAAAACTTACCCAAAAAATTATCATCAATTTGACCAGGTTGTAGTATATACCTCTTCCCATGGTTGTAACTCTCATTATTTAAATTCTCAATCATTTTAATCTTGATTTTGAAGTCGACACTGTCATGAAACAGTGATAAAACTGACGCCTCTTCAGATAAATTTCATAAGTGCTGCATAAATTTATTTAAAGTTGCTTCAAATATATCAGGATCTATGGTCTCGAATTGTTTTAAAGATTTTTAAAAACATCTTGATATGGAGCTGCTGCAGATGAATGACTCATATACCATGGTTTAATGTTGACTTTTACTATGAAAAAGGTTTCATTCTTAAGGGCTGTATATCTTCATCACATAATTTAAGCTCATGCCTTTGCAAATACATCTTTAGAGAATAAAATGCTCTGGCCATCCAATGAGCTTGGTGCATAGCACCCGGAGGATGGATTTTAAAATTTCTATCAATATCTCCACCCAAATAGATTATACTTAATTCAATTAACTCGCGGCCATCACTTCATAGAGACTTATTTTTCTCAATTCTTTCAACTCTGATTCACTAAAACCCGTTTTTAGCATATCGCCATCATGGTGATAATTATTTCTATTTATTTTATTCCAGTTGTTTCTAAATGACTTGAAAAAGGGTATTTCAGGACTTCTTATTGCTTCACGTATTTTACTTTGAGATGAGTTACGCAAAAGTAGCTCATACATGTGATGATGGATGGCATAGAAAAAACAGAAACTCTGCTTAAAAATTTTTTCAATGAGTATAACAGCGTCATTAGACCTACCCGTATTTGATGCAGTTGTATCACAACAAAGAATTTGGACTCTATCCTCTAATTCTCAGTTGTTTACAGCATTAATTACTGCTTCCGCTTGTTCCCTACCTGATGAATTTTGTAACTTTAACACCAATTAGTTGTTTATTTTCTCCATATATAATAACTATTGGAAGCATTTCTCTCTTCGGATCTCTAACATTTATGGGAGGGATCAGTTTTCCATCACAATGAACTGTTACAAAATCAGGATATTTTCACTAAATGCAGATTAAAGATCTTCAGCACGATTCCTTATAAGTTTTTTCCGAGCTCGTTGGATAGTTGATTCGATATATAGAAGATTATCGACATCGTGTCCAAGGATTACTGCTGTCGCTTCAAGACTATATACAGCATCTCGTATGCTCAATTTGCATCTGTCTAAGACTGCCACCAATTTTGGTGTCATAATATCTACCATCCTTATCTTTGATACATTGGTGTCTGCTGATTCCTCTACAGCTATTGAAGAAAATTTGGCTTGCTGCTCGACTTTGTGTGTGTGGATGTTTTGACATGATTCATGTGGTAATTGATTTTTATTAAGTATTAAGATATGATAAACAAATTGGGAGGGGAGGAGAAACAAGATGTGTAAAATGTTTTATTCTAGAAATATATACAGATAAGTGGAAACTTAAAGAGATAAATTCTATTATATGAAACAATGATTTCCCAGAATATATGGGTATTGCTAATTAAGAATTCATTATAACTTTTCCTGCCCTGACTCAGATGGGTCTTACGATGTTTTTGAATGGGATTACTGGTATTTTTGGTTCGAGTGGGATAATTCGGGTTATGCCTTCATGTGGCTTATCTATGGATATTTTTTAATATATTTTATAATATGTTTTAACTTATCTTTGAATAGTAATTTCTTTTTCAGCCTCTGGTTTCAAAAGTTGACAATGGGATATTTAATCATATAATTAAAAGGTGTCATATAACAATTACAAAAATTAATTAATAAGATTAAAAGTGATGTTTTTTAAAGTTAAGATTTTTATTTTTATTTTCAAAAATGAAATGAATTTTTCTTTTAAGTTTTTTCTTTCAACACACTGGGAATCACAAAGTATTATCGTAAGATTGAATTTAAGGGATTTGAACTAAGGTTTGAGAAGTTTTCACATAATATAAAAAAAAATAAGATGATTTCCTGAGTTTTAATGAAGTTCAAGAATTGGGCCTCAAGGACGGTTCTTGGAGTTTTCAACAAAAAATATAAAACCAACTAGGTATTTAAGTTATCAACCTAAAACTTGGTATTGCTGTTAGGTATTTGCTGTTGGGTATTTCGTCTCTGTTGTCCGCAAAAGGAGGGAGCTTAGGCACTCTTGCCTTAACGTCGTTATTGTTTGCAGCTTGATGTTGATTATTATTGCCTGCTTGCAATTCCATTCTCCTGAGCTCTAGCTCATGCTCTCTTTGTCTCTCTGCTGCTTCTCTGTCAGCTTCCCTCTGTCTTTCTGCCGCTTCTGTTTTTTCTCTGGCAGCCTCTCTGCTGCTTCTCTTTCAGCTTCCCTTTGTCTCTCTGCCGCTTCTCTTTGTCTTGCTTCTCTTGCAGCTTCTCTCTCTTCTGCTTCTTTAGCAATTTCTCTTTCAGCAGCTATAAATTCCCTGGCCTCTTTTCCCTTTAGTCCAAGATCTTGGGCGATCTTTGCTATTGCCGCACAATCCATATTAAAAAGTTAAATTTTAATAGAGGCTCACACTTTAATATCTGTATCACAAGAGTTGTCTTTTTTACTCTGATGACGACTGTGTATATTCTTTAGGAACTGTTTCAAAATAAGCCACTGATATATCCCTTTTCTTCAGAATCAAATTCAGACAGAGTCTCCAATTTATTGGTCTCAGTATTTCTTTTTCCTTTTAGAAAGTATTCCGGACAGAGCCTCCAATTTATTGTCACAAGATGGGGATTCTGTTATTAACAGCGTGACAATTCCCGTGGTTCGTTTATTAAATAACACAATATATAACAGTATAAGTTGAATAAAATGTCTAGGGTATGATTCACGATGTAAGTTTCTACTCTCTCAGATACAAAGTGTAGTGAAACCTACGAAGTCTTCTGATCTTTAAGCTATTACTGAGTCACAGCTGTACTATTCAAAAATCAATGATCCTTTACTTTCAGTAAGTAAACCTCTTCCAATAAGTAATAGTTCTTTAACCCAAATGAAAGTCGTTCTTGATATAACTAAACTTTCCTTCAAATAGTTCCAAAAAAGTTTCTCAAAGTTGTATGACTTTTCACTATATAATTCCAATGTGTTTCACAAGGTTGTATAACTTCTCTTCTAATTGTTCAAATAGGCTTCTCCCTGGTTACTATCTATTCTTTCTTAAATTCCTTCTGAATAGTTACAAAACTTTCTGCTCCTCGTAAAAGGGAACTATAATCTTCAATTATCCTCCAATCCAATCGATAATTGCCAAACCTGAATTCTTCACACTATTGCAGTAGAGCTTTGGAATCAGGACCTCTTTAATCACAAAATATCAGCGAAGTCTTCAATAATGTAATATTCAGTAACTAGTAAGATTCACATAAATAGTTGTTTACTGAGATAGAACCAATTAACGAATCAATTATGGAACCAGGTAATAACTATTTTATTTCCATTTATAACTTTTCCCTGTATCCAAGATGCTGAGTGTAGTTATTTTATGAATCTTTTTTCCCATAAGACAATTTTATTTTCTAAATTAAAATTGTTCTTAAAAATATTTTAAAAACTAAATAATTTTCAAATAAAAGTTGTATTTTAAATTTATCACTTTTCTAAATAAAAGTTTCTTCCAATCCTTTTAAATATAAATAATAAATTTATCCGTATTGACGTGTGAAGCTCAGGATCTTATTTTCTGTATTCTTAATAGCATAACATTAATATCTCTAACTATAACTTTTTCTATAATTTCCGACTGAATGGTGGAGTCTGTGCCTATATAAACATAAACACTCCTGTAACACGTCTCGAGAATCTTGAATCACCTAACTTCGATGTTCTGTGGCTAAAAATCTTTCTCCCTACTACTATCATTCTACTGCTTCCCTAATTGAACAGATTTTCATGTTCTTTTTGACTATCTTACTACTTCTCATGAGACTGTTACTTCTTCCCATCCAAATGCTGAGGTTCTCTATTTACGGGATTTCAACTGACTGGTGGAGTCTGTGCCTTTATAAACATAAACACTCCTGTAACACGTCTAGAGAATCTTGAATCTCCTAACTTCGATGTTCTGTGGCTAAAAATCTTTCTCCCTACTACTATCATTCTACTGCTTCCCTAATTGGAACATGATTTTCATGTTCTTTTTGACTATCTTACTACTTCTCATGAGACTGTTACTTCTTCCCATGCAAATGATGAGGTTCTCTATTTACGGGATTTCAACGTACACCACACTGAGTGGTTGGGCTCCTCACACTGATGCAGGCAGGGAGGAGGCCAAAACATTCAGCATTTTCAAAGATCTGGAACAGTTAATTAAGGAATCTACACGTATTCCAGATCGTCCTAACCAATTCTTGAATATGCTTGACTTATGTTTCACCACTACTGCTTCTCGTTATAAATACACTATTTCTCCTCCTATTGGTAACTCTGACCACAATTTTGTATCTCTTAAATATAATACTTCTTCTTCTGCAGCTCCTACATGCACTAAACGTAATTTCTGGCACTTTAATCGGGCTAATTGCGGGGGAATTGCGTTGTTTTTTGGCTAACTACTCTTGGGATGAATCCTGCTTTGACTCGGGGGATGCTTCGGTCACCGCTGAAAAGGTAAGGGGGGGGGCTAAATCACTGATGGGGATATGAGCAGTTCATTATATCTTCTAACTAAATCTTTCCCCCCAAAATTGCCATGGTTCGAATGGAGCTTGTTCTCACGCCATTCAGGAGAGAGACATTGCATATCGGGCAAGGAAAAACTCTCGTTCTCCTATCACTCCTACTAATTTTCATTCTGCTCGGAATCGTTGCAGGGATATTATTCGTCAGGCTAAGTGTACTTTCACCAAAAGAAAGTGTGACAATCTGCTTGTTTCTCCTACTGATAAAAATTTCTGGCCACCTGCCAAAAACATTAACAACTTTTGTAAATCTGCCTTTCCTCCTCTTATTCGCTCTGACTGTTCTGTTGCTAACTCTCCTTCTGAAAAGGCCAATCTCTTGGCCTCCTTTTTCATCTGAATTCTGGCATTCCCCTCCTCCTACTCCTCTCAGGTTTCCCATGTCTTTGTGCATGATCGTGTGCATAGAATCCTGAGTTCTATGAACGTCAGGAAGGCCAGTGGCCCGGATGGTATTCCTCCCCGTGTTTTGAGGGAGTGTGCTTCCGAGCTGACGCCTGTCCTCGCTCAACTCTACTCTCAATGCTCTAATACTAATACTTTTCCTCAGTGCTGGAAGCGCGCCTATGTCCCTCAAATATCCACCCATCCCGAAAAAGGTAGCCGCTTTGATCCTTCAAACTATCGCCCTATAGCGCTCTCTTGCATTCTATCTAAAATCTTTGAAACTTTTCTTAACTCTCATTTCCTGGATCATCTGGAGTCTCATTCCCTTCTTTCAGATCACAGTATGGCTTTCGTCGTTCGGCCAACTGGTGACATACTTCCTATCTAACTGATTTATGGTCTTCTTGCCCTTAGGGACCATTGGGGAGTCTTGCGTGGTGGGCTTGACATATCCAAGGCCTTTGACCGGGTTTCGCATGCGTCACAACTCTTTAAGCTCCCTTCCTTTGGGTTTCCTCCTTCTCTTTGCTTACTCTTTTCTAGTTTTCTCTCCGATTGCTCCATATCAGCACTCATTGATGAAGCGTACTCTTCCTCCTTTCCAGTTAACTGTGGTGTTCTGCAAGGTTTCTGTTTTATCTCCAACTTTATTCCTACTTTTCATCATAACGATCTCCTCAGCGTGTACTTCAACTCTAGTTCACTCTTATCTGATGACTCGAGCTCTGCCATTCTTCTACTCCATCTTCAAATCTGCTTTCTCTTTTGCTTCTAGAGTTTCCTCTCTTCTTCAGCTTTCCGATTCTATTCTTGCTGATCTGGATGGGATTTCCTGGTGGGGTCACCGCAACCTTGTAAAATTCAACTCTTTAAAAACTCAACTTCTCTACATTTCCCTCTCAAAAACACCTCCGACCTTTCCTATTTCCTTCGACGGTTCTAACGTCTCTCCTGTGAATAACATAAACCATTCTTGGTCTTACAACATAAACAACAAATTTATCTAGGAAACCTTCATATTTCAATGGTTGCTATGGTGGCCTCAAAGAAGCTGGGAGTTCTGTTCAGGTTGCGGGAATATTTTTCCTCTGCACAGCTACTCCAGTTATATAAGGGCCTTATTCGCCCTTGCATGAAGTGATGTTCCACAATTGGGGGGGGGGGCTCCGCCTTCCACCCTCTATTGGATAAAGTTGAAGTCTAAAGCCTTAGAGATAATAAACTGTCCCCTACTTTCAAACTCTCTTGACCCTCTGAATCTCTGGCGATCACCACGTACATTGGCTCTCTATTATTTTCTATAAGGTACTACAAGCGGCCAGATGTCGGGGAAGCTTTGACTCTCTCGCATTCCACCACCCTTGCGTCGCCCTCGTATCACTATGTCCTCTATTTTATTATATATATATTATATATTTTTTATTTATTAATATAAAATAATCCTTATTCTTTGTCACCTTGAGTCACTCCATGTCTTCTCTAATGTCCATTTATGTTTTATATATTCTCGGCCCCTCCTTTGTTAGGAATTAATTATATTATTTTTTTTATTTTTTTTTTTTTTTGTTTGGTTGGTTGTGGTTTTTGGTGTTTTTTTTTTAGTTGTTTTTCTTTTTTGGTTTTTTTTTTTTTTTTTTTTTTTTCTTTTTTGGTGTTTTTTTAATTGCCTAATCTTTTTTTGAATTTTTTTCTATGTTAGTATAAATATATATATATAATATATATATATAATATATATTATATATATATATATATTTTTTATATATTATATATATTGATATATATGTATGGGTTATATATTAATAATCATAAAATAGAAAAAATGAATATAAAGGGAAGTTTTTTTTGTAACACCCGTCGTTTTTATTTCTATATTTATATTTTTTTTATTGGTCGACTATGCTGTGGATCGGAAAGATAGGACAAACCAAGTGTAGTTATTATATTTATTTTATTTTTTTTATATTTCTATATGGGACATTAAAAACATTATGATGTATATTATGCGTGCTCTAAAATACACCGACCTTCGCTCCTATGTTTTTTTGTAAATCTGACCACAGACCTTAGATTTCAAATATATATATCTGCTCGGCGTTTTTTTTTTTTAGTTTCTCCTGGCTTGACTTTAGTGTCGTTTTTGTTGGTAGTTGCTCCCTCTTTACGTCCTTCCGCTTCTTCTTATACATATTTTGTTCTCGACACCCTACATTTCTTTGAGCACCTACGCGCTTCTCGGCTGTAATCACTATCTGTTAACTTTTTTGCTTCTTTGTACTTCGTTATTTACTTGTGCTCACTTCGACTAACGTTAACATATGTTCTATTCGCACATACTCTTTTTTAGGTTCGGTGTTCACCATCTGGTTATTCCTATCCGTATGGTCTACGAAACCTCGAGAGCGTGCATGCACATCGTGACACACTCGCTCTACACACTTAGTAATGCCTTTAGCTACATTTCCGCTCTGTCTGGCCAAGCTGCGAACTCAGTCTACTCTTATACTCCACCACGTGACTTCATTAGAGATTTCGTACTTACCATCTTTCTCTGAACTGCTGTGCGAGACTGGTCATATGGTTATCGCAAGTTCAGCTATAGCCGTACTCATGCCTTAACACTCACACTCTCTTTCGCCCATTCTCGTCGTGTAGTATAATCCATCAATTTACCGCTAAGTAGAGTATTCTTCCAGAGATAAGGTTATTCTCTTCTCTCGACGCGTGTTTCTTGTACTAACTTAATACTCATTCTCGTCAGTCTTTTTTAATCGTCCTCTTCTCCCCTCGGCACGAATGAGTGTGTACCTGCGCGCTAGACTCACTGGCTTACGATTAACCTCCGGTCAGCCGAGTCACTATCTTTTTATCGCTGCTGGCGGAGACAGCTCAGGAGTATTGCAGTTTGTTTATGGCCTTTTCTTCTATATTCCTGCATCTCACCCTCACACACAGATGTTTCCTTGTGCGTCATCGGGATTGCGACTACTTTTCCTCTCCCAACCGTTACAGAGACTGAGTGTGTACTCAATATTATTTGCATCTCTGTGATTTTCTCACCGTCGCCAGCGTCCCGGAGGTATCTTTTGCGCCCCTACAATTGCTGGCTGTTTGCGGGCTTTTCACTGATGCGCGAGCTCGACGGCGCCTCTCTCATCGTCGGTTTCAGCCCGTCCTTGTTCTCACCTCTCAACTACGACCTTCGGCCACCTCCTCGGCACCCCGCCCTCTCGCTGTGTTCGGTTGGTGCGCCGGCGGTCATTCCAACCTCGCCGGTGGAAACCGACGCCACTTCTCTCTGCAGCCTTTTTTTGGCGCCCTGCGCGCTCTGGTTTTGCGAACCTTCTTCATGCCGATCTCTCCGTCCTGCGTCGTGGTCGCCGCACGTTCGCTTCGGCCTCACACCCATTCTTTCACGCAGGGGGTTTTGCTTGTGTGCCTTCGCGCGGTCGGACGCCGCCGCGCCCCCCCGACTTCGCTGTACTCGTACGCCTTCCCCCTCCAACTGTGGGCTTTGGAATCTCTTATTTCTCCCTCTTGTTGGGTGCGCTGTTCCCGGTTAGCTCATTCTCCGCCTCTCGTATGTGCTGTGACGAAGATGCTCTCGCTCGCTCGCCGGTTCCGACGCAATCCCTGCGCGGTTCTTTGTGTTTAATGAACCCTGTCATCCGGACCGACACGAACGAGATAGGGGATACTGCTGATGAGTGGGTCTCACCGTTTGGCTGACGATCGGCGTCTTTGCGCGGTCTTCCGAGGCTTCCGCCCGCTCTTTTCGCGTGCTCATATCTTGAGCTTCTTCTGTGCTTATCCCTCTTAGACAACGTGTACAAAGTGGGGGCTTCTCACGAAACACCCTTTGTTTCCTAACTCCAAACTCGAAGGGGTCGGTGTCGCGCGATTGGCACCTGCGGTCCGAACAAGCTCGCTAACTCCCTCTACCTAAGTTTTATAATGTTATCTTAGTACTGCTGGACTAGAAAATCTGGCAAATTAGCCTTTCTTTATTTATTGGCCACTCAACGCGGAAATTCTGGTACGATCGCGCACTTCTCCTGCTTTTAGCAATAACGCTCACACACGAATGATTTCCCAGGTCTTTGTTGGAGAAAATATCACCACTCCGTCACCAACAAATAGTGCCCGCGAGTAGCCATGCACTTGATCTGTTCTCACTTTTGTATATAGTTTTGTCTATAAGCGACGCTCGTCATCTTCTTATTTCACTCGCGTGCCGCTTCCACGTTTCGTTTTTTCTATTATCCGCCCTCAGCTGTCTCTCTTCGTCCCCTCTACTCACCTCGGGTCTTTTGTCTTTCCTAATCATGTTTACCGCCTCCAATATTAGACTACGCTTAGATAACCATCACCTCATCGGCTTAACACTGTACCGTCCGCTGCGTGTTACAATTCTCACCCGATTCCTCTTCCTTTCATGTTCGGGACATAACTGTTGCACTTAGTGATACGCACTGTACCGTATCTTCAACTCTTCTTTTGCATGTCTTACTTCCCTTGCCTGAAGTTTGCCACGCTTTCCTTTCAATTTGATCTACGTTCTATCGGCCCCGCGCTCCCATTTTGTGCCAAACCCGCCCACAATATCCATCGCACTCCGGGCCCGATTCCTCTTGTGCCTTTTCACCGTCGTTTATCTCGCCTAATACCGGCTCAATCTGTTGAACGTCACCATCTCGTCTCTCGTGCTCTCTGCTTAACGTCTATATGCCTTCTGTCAGGAGGCCTGCTAGTTTTCCGGCCTTCCTTCCGTCTTTTTTTTACTTTCGTTGGCCCCTGCCTTTCCCACGACCGCGTCCCTCCAATTTAAATTTTATAGCGAACCACCCCTCTCAAGCGGCAGACGGTTTTTTTTTGTACTCGACTCCCTTCTAACTCCAGGTGCCTCCACCTTGGTTTTTTCTGACTTTTGCTTTGTGTGTCTCGCACTAAGTTGTCCCCTACATTCATCCTTTTTCCTTTTGTATTGCACGAGCTCCTCGCGTTGTCTCTACCTTTCTCCTCTTCTCCTTTGCACTCTTATCCCTCACGGCTATACTCATGCTGTATCCCGCAGAATATGGCTTCCTTTGAGTCTTACCGCCGGCTCGAGTGCTTGGAATCGTTGTACTACGCCAACTAGTTAAAATCCATAATACGCTGCCTAAGGCTGCTGCCTGCGTGGGTGCACCCTCGTAGCAATCGCCGTCGTCAGTTCTCCCATCCTTTACTTTCAGTCTGCGGGGGGGGGTTGTGATTGTGGGTCCTTTCGTCGCACCTCTTCACTATCTGCACATCACCCCCATTATTTGACCTCTAAAGGTCCCTCTCTCTCTTTTCCCTTTCTACTCGCCCCGTTCCCACTTCCTTTTTACCGAGGAGGGGTACTCTCCTTTACTCCTAACTTGCCTTTCCACTACTGTCGGTAAGGGCTATCAAACAATCTACTATTCTCTTTAAGCACCTTTCTTCCCTCAAGTATCACACACTTACCTCTTTTCGTGGGACAATCATGCTTTTACCATTAAAAGGGTAAGATCACGTATAGGCACGCACACATACACCTAGATCGGTGCACCGCTCAAGCGAGATGCTCGCCGCAATTGCACAGCAGCTCAAAAGCTCACTTGTCTCTCAGAGTTATGGCATGTTGTATTTCCATCATCTAACTTCTTCGTTCTTCTCTTCGCACTGTACCTTGACTCTAGAATATTACACCTAGTTTTTGTTTCCCGCTTTCTCCTCGACTAATTTTCTCCTTTTTATCGGCACTGTGCGGTACTCGAGCCTTTAGTAAATTTACCCAATATTACTCTGATTATATGTCTTTGAGATATACTATTTATACACAAGTATAATGCTGTTCCGCTCCATCGCGCATGTTTAGAAGCATAGTCTCAAAAAATTTTTAATTTCCAACCTATCAATCGCTCTGCTCACAAAATGTACTTTTCTGGCTATCTACTCACATAAAGAAAATGTCTTGTTTATATCGTGTCTCGTAAAGTTCGGAACGCGCTCTAGCTTTGCCGATGGTGCTCAAATTGCTGTGGATCAAGGGTTCTTCTCTTGCCATAGTTATGGCAACTTTGTATAGATGAAATTCCTTTTCACTCGGGAAATTAATGAACTCACAAGAGGACGCTTTGTCACTCGCGTTTTATCTCGAAAATAATGGTTATTGTTCATTTCTGGACCACTTCTGTAATATTTCTAATCGTTGAGGTGTACTATTTGAGTAAGATCGCAGGATTATCCTTTTCCGGGTGGTGCACTGGCGTGATTCAAAAGACAACTATACAACCGCTTCGTTTTCAGCTCTCGTCTGCCACCCCTTCAAACTAAATCCTTTTTCTACCACAAAAATCCATTGTTCGAGTGTGGAGAACACCTGAGTTGTGCTGTTCCGTGCCGACGTTCAAGTGCCTTTTCGTAAGTGATATCGTGTTGGAGTTATAGTTCGTGTTAGTCTCCGATTTAGGGGAGGATTATTGAAAATTTCTCTGGCGTGGGCGCGGTATACTCGAATCGATGTGGTGTACCAATTACGTCCGAGCACAGTAATTTTTGGCCCTCTCTGCCAAAAGACCGATCGTTCTCCTTCTGTCCATATATGGCGTTATCGTTTCTGAAAGAGGTATATGGTCTATTCTATTCTCGAATGTTTGAATTCTTAATGACTTGAAGTCATTTTTAGATTTTTCTCGATCGTCATATTTTCTCAAAAAAAATGTCAAAACCGCCGGCCTCCCTTCGCATTCCTCGGATATTATTCTCCTAAAAAGGATTCTTTCCCTCGTTAAAACAGTGAAAGGTATTTCAAAATCGAAAAATGGGTATGCCTTACCGCTCATTTTTCTTTCTTCAATTTCGCATTCGGCGGCGTCTGAGCCCAAGGTAGATTGAAGGAGCAACGTTAATAATATAATCGATAAGTTCATCATATCTGCGGAATTAACAAGTAACGCTCTTGTCGTAATTGGAATCGATCGAGAAATGAAAAAAGTGAGAAGGCTTCGCTTTTATATAGAAAAAAATGGTTGACACGCTATTCCATTAGAAAAAAAATTTAGTTAATATAACACTTTTTTAATTTTAATTTCAATTGATCTATACTTATATATAGTTACCTATATATTATATATTACTTATTAATAACATAACCCAATAATCTCTTACCTATATAATATATATATATTTATATATATTAATTTATTTTATCCGATATATATACATATGTTATTATATATGATTTTACTGCCTTTACTAGTAGTACATAATTATAATATTAAATATATTATTATATCTATATATATTATCGTATATATATTATAATTATTCTAATATTTATATATTATACTATATATTATATTATATGGACGAAAGTTCGAACCTTGATGTTACAACAAATAAAGGACCGAGGCAAATGAAACGTCATTAAAGTTAGGACACCTCGTCTAAAATACGTTTGAACGAACTTAGAAACGAAAAATGCATAATTCTAATGATATCTTCTGTCGGGACGAAATTCGTAACCTAATTAGTCACTACGTCTCATAATAAATTAAAAAAAATATCAATTTTTATATATCAGATTTTTATATTATATTACAAAGGCGGGCAGCGAGTACGGGCTCGCATTTACACGTCATACCGTGCACGTAGCAAGCAGTAGCGATTCAAATCCGGCATGTCTGAAAGCATTTTCGCTCCACATAGTCGGCGACGACGACGACGATGAGGTGATCCTAGACTCGCGCTACGCGAGGACGGAGAATTGACCCCCTTCTAACCCTCTCGCGATCCGTCTACACTTCTACTCAGAGAACGACGCTATATGTTGGTTTCCTTTATCAAAAGCGGAAAGTGTAAAAACGTAATAACGTTAGCGGGCGCTGGGGTCTCTACTTCGGCGAGAATTCCTCGCCATTTACTTTCGTACTCCGAACTGTTAAAAAATGGGGCGAAATACGACGTAACCGAAGAGCTGATAGATCACCCATACAATATATTATCCACCCAATTTTATCAACGGAATCCAAAACCGCTCTTGAAACTGGCTCAAGATTTTTACTCGACGGAACTTAAACCGACTCCCGCAAACTATTTCATCAAACTTCTTCACGAAAAAGGAATTTTGTTACGAAATTATACGATAAATTTTGACGGCCTGGATGTAGTAGCGGGAACCCCCGCCGAAAAAGTTGTACCGTTATACGGCTCGTTCCAAACGGCTCGTTGTCTTTTATGCCGAAAAGAGTATAGTCGAGAATGGATGGAAAACGAAATTTCGACGAAGACGGATAGCACTCCCCCCGCGTGTTCGGCGTGCGAAAATGGTGTGGTGAAACCTGACGTATTATTCGCGATGGAGCCTTTCCCTCCACGATATATGAGATATCTAGAAGACTTTCAAAGATGCGATTTACTAATCATAATCGGATCTACTCTAGTCGATTACGCTTTCAGATTTTTGAATGATAAGGTGCCCGATACTTGCCCTCGGATTTTAATTAATCCAGAACCCGTCGAGGGATTTCCATCGATAAACGAAACCAACCGAGTTTTAGATTCATGCGCCCATATAAGCCTCATCGGGCCTCATCGGTAACTGCGACGAAATGTGCTCTCGCTTGGCCGAGAAACTAGCAGGATGGAGAAGCGACGTACAACAAAATACGAACGAAGTTTTAAAAACTGATCTTTGAAATTTTTGTTAAAAAAGTAATGTAGCTGTATTAAGCTCACTGTTCTGTATTTTAATAGTAATATAAAATGATTTAAAAAATCTACTTATTTTTTTTTCCTTTTTTTATCTTCCTTATTTATTATACACTGCGCCTCGTAGAAAAGAAGTTGATGAAGATTAATCTCGAAGGATTGAGATATTTAAAAACGTTTTGGAACAGAAAAACAATCTCTCCCATATTAACGATATACGAGGCACGCGCGCTTCTAGAATCATATTTAGCGGCGTTTTACACTCGTACTAAATGTAAAAAGGGTAATAATAATAAATGCATTTTGTAAAATTTTATTAAAAAAGCGGTAAAAAATATATATTTTACATAGCAGGAAAAAAATAATCTCTCGAAAATGGCGGGCGCGCCTATGGAGGTGTCGGCCAGCCGTTATCTTTTCGATCGCTCGAGAAAGTTAACTCGACGACGTGCTTACCCGTAATCCTTTAGAGGGACGCGGGAGTACCGACGATAAATAGTTAGATGTAGCAAAATTTCAGATTATAAATCATCGTTGTATTTTCCATGGGAAATAGAGAGAAAGATGTTTTTAAGGCGCGTCTCATCTCTCTCTCTTTATCGTTCATCAAGTGCGTCAGGACTAATGCGCTGATGTCACACTGTAATGCGGTCATACTATGTTATATCACGACTTAAAATAGATATAAAAGATTTCTGAGGAGCGGCACCTCTTCTTTGTTGTTAAGTAAGAGTCAAGGCCGATCGATGGAAGTGGAAATTAAAGTCAATATACGCAGCGACTGCGAGTAAAAGAACGAATTACACACCATCTATCGGTATCAAGTAGATAGTGGAGAATATTAACTCTCGGGTTGCGTGTCTAAATGTCTCGGTAAAAATACTACTAGTCGAGTCGACCGCGACGTTATCATACTCAAGCGTAAGTTAGACAAACTTTAGGCTTAGATCGGGAGGCGTTTCGCGTGGCAGCTCCTATCCCGCGCGAAAAAGGCCCTTTTATCACGCGTTTGTTTGAGTGGTGAGATGTCAAAAATCACCTCTCGAGACCGTACTAACAAATTTCGTTATTTTTTGCAATGCGCTTTTTTTCCAATGCGTAATTAAAACTTGTAAAATAAACCCGTTTTTTACATTTATTTATTATTTCATTTTTTTCCACAACCATTTGATAGTATATAACAAAAAAGAAATATTTCGTATTCGTCATAACTTCGGAGGCTACGCTCCCGGGGTTTCAATAGGACGAGCGCGTACGCTTTTGACACTAGATATAAAAACGGATAATAATAAATATATTTTATGAATCTTTATTATTACAGCCGAAGAAAAGAAATACGCGTTTAATAACGCAAAGTGTAAAATATTAATTAAAATATATTTTTCCCAGGCGGGGAACTCTCGTTATACCTCGGAGAGTTGTCATTTTCTCTCTCTTTCCTTTCGCGTGAAAAAAGCGAAGAATTAATACGAGAAATTACCAATCATATTTTTCCATAATTTTCTTAAGAATGTCCGGAAACGGGGTTACAAATATAATGTTTCGCGTTTGAAAAGACGAGTAAGCAAAATTCAATTTCTTCTCCGGGTGAATCGAACTCTTCCTCTCGCGTTTTTCCGTTCAAATTTCTTCGCAAGTTGGCTAACGATGCGAACTAAATAGTGTTCAGTTTATCATCGCGACTAAAAAAAAGGGTCGAGATTTGTTTTGGCCTTTTCCCTCTTTTATTCGTCGCGATGCTAGACTAAGGAGGAAGAAGAACCGTTATTCGGAAGAACAAGAATTGGAGAAGAAATTAATCGACAGAATACTACTACTTTCGCCGGGTGAAAAAAACGTAGAAGACATCGTAAATGAACGAAGATTTTTTCTCGAAATTTCTTGGCGACCGAATACGCGCGGACCGAGTCGTCGAGGAAAAGGTGAATCGATTGAGGTTTAGTGATAATATAATTTTTTGGTTGTTAAATCGTCAGCCTCTCCCGTTCTCGAATAAAAAAAATAATTTAAGAGAGAAGGGTCACCGAGCCAAAGATGAGCGAATACAGGTTGCGTTTTTAAATAGATTTCCCACTCCAACGTATAAGTCACCAAATACCAGTTCGATACTTTTTTAAAAAAAAGTTTTAACGTTCTACAAAATTATCACCCTCAGAAGAAAAATGGAGTGGTACCGAAGAACATTTGGCGTCTCTTTATCTATACCTTCTCCTAATTTCGCGATCGCGCTACTGTTGAGTTTATTTATATACATAAACAGTTCTGGGTGATAGTAAACTAATTTGTCCGGGGCTGCGATGGATCGATACGGCCGTGTTCGAAGAATTTCTTTTGTTTCGCAGTGGCGCGTGTCCGTTAAATCCTACAACAACGTTTCACCCAGAAAATATATTTCCTTTTCGCTGCACGTATTTTTTTGAAGCTACGTAAAAAACGAATTAAATAAAACCGTTTTTAAAAAAATATTTATGATTTGATTGGAGCTAAAGATGGACTAAATTTAAATTTTATTACCAAAACTAAAATTAAAAATTTTAGTGCTTGTTAATGGAAAAAGAGTTCTCAAAAACCTATGCTTCATACTGCAGTTCATTCAAAAGTAACATTGTTACTAAGTGCGGAAAACATCATCATATCACACTCATTACAGCTATTTGAAGACTATTTTGAAAAAATTACCCAAAAATCAGCACCTCTAAGAAAACTCCTGTCTGGGATACAGTTCAATCAGTTACAGTAGACGTTCAGAAGTTGAAACCTTTTTGAATCCAGAGCTAAGGACATTATTTTTAAGGTAAAAATGCAAATAAAGATCAAAATCTACACTGCAAAATGTTTTTTTCTGGTAGCTAGTTTAAATCTTTGCCAACTATTGCACTTACTTAGATCTTCCCTCTTCGTTTATAAGGCAAGTTCTTGTTTTTATACCTAATTATTGGTTTAGCATAAATGCGTTTCGTCGTTTGTTGTTGCAGTTTAAAAAATCTTCAATCCTCGTAACAGTTCTTATTAATTCGCCACCTATAATAAGGAATACAAGTCAAAATCTACTAGATACCAACATCCTTCTACATAATATAATCTTTTTAATAATTAATTCTATTTGGATATTAATTCTTACAGTCCATATGTTCATAAACTAAACATAATCGCATTTACAAAAGCATTGTCAATTCAAATGATTAGATCATTAATATCTCCCACAAAACATCTAGATACAATATTGATGTATCCTATTCAGTTGTGTGGGAATAGTTAAGTCAAAATATTTTACCAAGTCTTTGAGTAAGCTTGTAAGGATATATACGTATGGTCCTTATTCCGCTCAATCTTAGTCCAAGTACGAGATAGTTAGCATATGCTTCGTGCTTTATAATATCATGTAAAAGAGGATAAGCCAGACTCTCTAGCAGGCAAAGCAGTAGAAATTGTATGTTCTCAAGCACAATCCTTCCTTATATTTGAATTTTTCAATACTTAGAGCGCCAAATAGTGATATTAATTCCTATTGTAAATATCTCTTCTTTAAGTTGTCTGAGGTTGGGAAGAGTTGGTGGTGTGTGGTTCATTATTTATATAATAGATTTATTTATTTTATTATTAATAGATCATTTGGTTAATAATAGAATTGTTGCTGAAAACTCTATTTTAAATATTATAATTTATTATATATATATATTTTGTAGATGGATAAGGAGTATTCATATGCAGATATTTGATAAATGATGTATTAAATAACATCTGTGTGCATCTAATTGGATAAGGTAGATTGATATGGAGATTCATCAGTGTACATCCCATCCGTTCTCGTTGAAAAAATGACTATTGCTTGCATTCACATAATTTATTAAATTATATATTTTAGTTATATTATTTTAATTTTATATATATTATATTTTATATATATATATGTATATTT
This sequence comes from Trachelipus rathkii, assembly GCA_015478945.1. Taxonomy (NCBI): domain Eukaryota; kingdom Metazoa; phylum Arthropoda; class Malacostraca; order Isopoda; family Trachelipodidae; genus Trachelipus; species Trachelipus rathkii. The sequence continues at coordinate 27,423 of JABUQX010062847.1, read as the reverse complement.
TTATTATATTGATTTATATGTATATTTTCCTATTATAATTAGTATATATATTACATTAGATATGTAAATTTCTCATATATGTGATCTAATAGATAGGTAGATGGATATGAGATTGCACAACTTTTTTTATTGAGTTTTAGAATTGATGAAAGCGATCGCGTTGAATTTGATAGAGTATTAATTTTTAGTTTTTATTTTAGAGAAATTTAAGATTGTAGAGAAAAATTTTTTAAATGTTAGTTCAAAATGATCTTTAAGTTCTTATAAGATGGTGCAATTGTCTTTTAAATTTTATAACAAATATTTATGAATATTGAAACAAATAATATATTTAAACTCAAATATCCTTTTCAAGACGTTTCGAAATTAGTCTTGTCCAAAGTCAGGTAAATAATATTTAAAAAATCGTTTTCATGTAAACTTCCTATACTCTAAATTAAAACTTCCGAATATAATTAAAAAAGGGTTAAAAAAATTGAAAAAAAATGAAAATTTTTTTTTGTAAACAATAAAAAGCAAATTACTAAAAAAAAAAACAACAACAAATTAAAATAGAAAATAAATGTCGAAAAAATATTTTTTTTGGGAAATGTTAATTTTGTGGTTTCACAATTTATGTTTAAATATATTCTTCTCTCTCGTCTCTGCTCTTCTCTCTTCAGTCGGGTGCTCGTGCTGTCTTCTGTCTCTCTCTCTGTCTCTCTCTTCTCTCTCTTCTTAATATCCTCTGCTCTCTCTCTCCTCTCTCTCTCTCTCGTCTCCTCTCTCTCCTCGTTGAACTGATAAGCGATCAACGAAGTAGAAAGGTAAAGATATATAATATTAGTATATATATAATGTAGTTTATATATATTATTATACGTTTAGATGTTAGGTCCTATTCGTTAACTGCTAATTACTATTATATAATATATGTATATATATATATAATATATATATATGTATATTACTATAATATAAAACTTTATAACACGCGTATAATATTTAACAATAGGATTCAAAAGCAGACGATTATAAATAAAAATTTGTTAATTTTTAAACTTATTAAATACATAATTTAATTATTATTATTTAATATATTTTCTAATTTTACTTATTGTTATTATTGTCAATATATATATTAAATTCAGTAGTTATGATTCATTATATATATATATATATATGTATATATTATATTATTATATATTATTATATTAGTATAATTTTATATATATATATAGATATATATGTATGATAATATATATTATAAAATATATTTATATATATATTATATATATATATATTATATAGTATATATATATAATATATATTTATATTTATATAAGTTTATTTTATATAATATATATAAATATATATATATTATAAGTTTATATTATATATTATATATAGTTATATATATCATTATTGTTCTACGTCATCTATGAGATGTTACATAAAAAAGCAGAGGGAAAAGAAATAAGAAGACATATTGGACGAGTAGAAAAAGCGAGCATAATCCTAGAAGTCCTGCTATAAGAGTTCTAAATGGTTTTTGTCTCAGAGAGAAAGTTAATTGAATTTGTCCAGAATATTTTAAAGCTGAACCAGTGTATAATCTTTTCCGGGAGGGGTATTAATAAGAATTGAAAATCAAAATTAATAATCAAAATCTTTAATCAGCGCAAAATTCATATTTTAACCTTGAAGAGGAGGTGCTAACAAAATTTTCCATTTCGTTCTTCCCAGTAATATGCATAAATTAGAATATGAAAGATGTTTAGCCAAAATTAAGGAGGATGTAATAATATTTAACTGGACTGCTATCCTACTGCAATTGAATTTAAATTATAATATTATTCTTCTTGCCATAATGGAATATTGGCGAATAGAAATGGATATGTCACAATCCGCATCAATAAGTAATGATTTCGTTCTTTCGGCATGGTTTCTATAGGCTGGTAACACCCTTTATGCCTTTTTATTCTCCTATAATCCTCCTAGCCATAGAAACCTTAGATAGTGTGAGACAGGCCACTCATAACCGTCTATGGAAAATAGCATAATGTTTTGGTATTAGTAGTAGATATATTTACTTTTATATTTTTTTTATTATTATTATATTTTATTATTGTATTATATTATTATAGTAATTAGTAATTATTTGTAATTATTTATGCTTATTATTATATTATTAGGTATATATATATTATGTATATTATTATTATAGGGTATTATATTATATATATTTCGATGTATTTTATATATAAAAAACTGAATCTGTTTTACGACTCTGTTCATTTGAATATTTTTTTTCTATATTTATGGGCTATTAATTCTCTATCTGACAAATATATGGACGAAATGAGTCAAATTTTAATTTATAGATTCTTTTACAACTCCGTCAGTTTAATTTTTTTTTTTTAACTTAAGAAGGAATACCCAAGGGTAAACGGCAATGATAGAAGTCGGGGACTCTCGGCCTTCCGGGGAACTACAGCGTAGGACTATTTCCCCCCTCTCCGGGGAGGGTCTCGGAAACCCCGCTCTTTGTTATTTGGGTTTTCGCGGGATTCCTCCGCCCCTCCCTTACTGGGTATGGAAAACGTCTCCCCCTTCTGTCTCCTCCGTTCGCTCGAGCCCCTAAATTTTTTTTTTGCCGTTTTTTTTATTAATATTTTTTACTTTCTGCAATAAGCTTATACGCTGATTCCAAATTTGTAATTGGTTTTCTGTAGGTGTCGTACTGAACAAGAGGATATTCATTATTAAAATTATATAATATTTAGAGTATGTTATTATTATTAATGATATTAATTATCATTATATAAGATATTGTAGTCATATAGTGAAATATAGATATAAAATTTATTTTTAAATATATATATAGGGTATATATTATAAATAATATATATAGGTATATATATTATATAATTATATGTTATTATATATATATATATTATTACATACTATACATACCCTTGTAGTGTGTTCGTTAACGATAGCACACTATTGATATTTACATTATATGTAGTATATACTGAGTAGTATGGAGTATATATAGTGTAATATTCTCCTTATACGGCTTATTTTCCAATATATTATATTGGTTTTTCTGATAAGGTCTGATACTTTTTCAGATATGTTCATTTATCAAAAGACTTTAACTATAAATTGATTTTCAAAATTATTAAAATATAAAACTTTTGAATCCTGTCCGTTATCACTGAAAATTTCATTTGGTTGAATAGAAAAAGCTAATATATTTATATAAAAACTACGGTTCTTTTAGCGGGAAATACAATATTGCACCTTTATTTTAGATACTAATGATATCGATATTTTATTTTTTTATTATATATATTATATTGATTTTATTTTTATTATATTAGTATATGGTTATATATTGGGCTTCTTATTTGCTATAAAAGTCTTAGTAACTAATAATAAGGGGTTATATATGTAATATTATTTCCATATATATTTTTTATATATTTGTTTATTATTATAAATATTATTGTATAGTTGCCTGTACTGCCAGGTATGTAGTAGATTAGTTAGTATATGATATGTATATATATATATATATGATATAATGGGTGTATTATAGAGTTGGTATATATGTTATTGATAGTATATTATGTATGTATAGTATATTATATATATTATATATCTGTATATAATTATTAATTACACATGAACGCAGCAAGCTAATATGTTAAAAAGACTTAGCTTCCCCTAAAAATTACTTAAAAACGAAGAAAATTGAACTTCTTACTTCAAAAACTTATTCCTGAAATCACACACAAACATTCATCCTACACACACACCTACACCCACCATAACACACACATATATCTATATATATACTATTATTAGTTATTATGTATATATATATATTTTTATCTGTTATAGTAGATGATTATTATTATATATATATAGATAATATATATAATGTAATATATAGTATAATAATGACATTAAAACACAAAAAAAAAATCTATACTTTAAGAAGATAAATAATAAAAATCGGCTAGTATATATATATATATATATGTTTAGTAGATACAATACATGATCAGTAAGTATAATATATCATAGTATATATATAATATTATATATATATATATTATTTCAATCTTTTTAATTTTTGTATTAGTTTTTCTTTTGAGTGTTCAATATTTTTTTTAGATATATATATATATATAATTATATAGTATATATATATAATATAGATTGTATTTATATATATATTATATATGTTATATATTTAATGATATATTAGTATATATATATTAGTAGTGAGTATGTATAATTAGTAGGATAAGCTGTTTAAATAAATCTAAACAATATTTTATAGTTTAATTTGTGCGTTACTACTGTATATATTATATATATATATTATAATTATTTATATAATATCTATTATAATATATATATTATATCTATATTATTTCTTATTATTATAATATTGTATATTATTATATTATATATTATATAGTTTTTAGGTTCTTATATTTTTATGATTATAATATTTTTGGTTTTTATTTGATTGGGATTTAATTTAAAGTTGGTTTTAAATTTAATTATTAGTAGGGAATCTATGCCCCTGGAACTATTTTTTGATTCACTTAGATGCATGTCAGGTAACGATCTTTTAATATAGTCTTTATATTTTTCAGAATTTCTATTATATATATTGTAATATATATAGGAGTAAATAATATCTTATATTAGTATGATCTGATCTAATAGATTGCTCATTTACTCTTGGTAAAGAATCTGTGTAATAGAAACAGATATTGGAAGTGACAGCTTTAGACTTTAATTCTTTTAATCTTCTTGATAATCATGGAATATTTCTTAAATTGTAAGTTAAAAAATAATATATCCAATATGATATTATTTAATAGAACATATATATATATGTAGATTTAATTCATCTCAAAAATCTTTTTCTCCTATTATAAACCATATTTCTCGCTTGTGCCAATAAAAATCATTTTTGAATAATATTTGCAATCGTTTTATTTGATTTGAAATATTTCTATTAGCTCTGCACAAATTTTCCGCATGTACAAATGGACATCTTTTATTAATAAATTCACGACACTAATAAATGGTTCATAAGTGTTCTATAATCTTTCTTATAAATTTAGATAATGTTAATCAGCAGCATCCCAATCTTTTCCAAATCATTCTATGTTATCAAATCTCGGTTATAATTAAGTGTCTTCTTATCGCATGTGAATAGCCATGTTTCCATAATTTGTTCACATGACTGTCTAATAGCTAAATTACCCATAAATCTTTCCCATTAAATGATTTTGTTCCAGTATAACTAACATAAACAAAATCATTTCTAGTATCCAATTGATCTTATAAATCACGCAAATAAATAAAAACTTACCAAAGAATTTGTTCTGCTTTTTAATATCCAAACTCTTCTAATATAATTTATTATAGATAAATACCCAAGATTTGGAAATTCTTTGCATATCTAATGTCTACCTACAGCTGAATTTCACTTTATTTCTTTATGCATTTTTTCTAAAAAATTAACAACACCTTCTTTCATGGTTTATTATTTAGCGTGTATTGTTTATTACCCTTTGTTTCGGTTTAAGAATCTGAGCCGCTAATTACGGAGCAATCCTAATACTAATTCACTTCAGCATACATAATAATATGACATACGAAATCTCCTAATCTATTAATTTTTACAACATATTTATAATATTCCTATTATCATATATTATACAAAAGGTGAATTATATCACCTAACTTGCACTGTATTGTTATTTCAAGTATTTGAAAAAACTATTACATAGATAGATATAATTAATAGATAGATAGATTAGATAGATATGATGAATAGATAATATCATATAGAATAGAAATAATTAAATATTAGATAGATAGGGATTAGGATGAGATATGACGAGTAAGTATTAGAGTGTTTTTTTTGTTTTTTTTTTTTTTTGGGTTTTTTTGAAGATGAGGAATACGAGAGAGAGAGTTTTGGCATGTTGAAACAAAATAATTTCAATACAGGGTCATTGTCTAGTTAATCTATTTCCGTTAGATGAGCAATACGAAAATCGCTGATTTTTTTTTTTTTATTTATTTTTTTTTATAAGATAAAAAAGTGTTAAATAATATTTTTATTATAGATTTTGCTTTTTATTAATTTTTCAAAAATTGAGCAAATACATATATATATATATTTATATATATTTATGAATATATTATATATAATATATATATTTAATATATTATATATATATTATATATATATTATATAATAATTATTATATATATATTTAATATTATTATATAGATTAGTTATATTTATTATTATATATATATATTATATAATATAAATTATATTTATAATATAGTTATATAATTATATAATATTAAAATAAGATATATATAAATATATTATTATATATATATATTAATATAATTATATATATATAATTAATTATATATATAATATTAATAGATATTATAATTATATATATTGTAAAGGGCAAAGATTAAAAATAAATTTTTGTATAGATTGCTTGTGTTATTTTTTTTCAATATTATATTTTAGCAAATATATATATTATTATGATATTGTAATATATTATAATATTATATATATTATATATATATATATATATAGTATATAATATATTTTATATATATAATATATATATATATATATATATTATTATATATATATAAGTATATATATATAATAATATAATATATAATTATATATAATTAATTTTATTAATAATATTATTATATATTTATTATATATAATTAATTATTATTTTATATTATATAACTAGATATATATTATATAGTTTATATATTAATTTTTATATATATATTTATATATTATTATTATATAATAATTATTTAATATATTAATATATATATTAGATATAGATATATATATTATATTATAGATTATAATTGTATATATTATATATGCTGAGTCTAGTGTTTAGTTAATATGAGGTATTATTATATATATATTATATATTATATTATATATTATTTATATATTATAATATTATATAATTATATATATTATAATTATGTATATATATTATATATATTTTATATAATAATGTTATTATTTTATAGTATTATATAGTATATTCTCCAATTTTCCACTTGACTGTGTAGTTATAATATAATTATCTTGCTAATATATATTAGCATTAAGGGTTATGCATACAATATTGTCAGAGCACACGCACGCGCATAAGCATTACAACTTTATTATTATTAGTATTATTAATATATATATATATATTAATATATATTTAATGATATTATAGTATATATTATAATATATTATATTATATTGGTATAATTTTATAGCAATATATATATAATATATATATATATATATTAATAATGTATATATATATAAGATATATTA
>JABUQX010062846.1:0-10986 GCA_015478945.1 Trachelipus rathkii | reverse complement strand
TATTAATATTTTAGTTTTTATATTGTGTATTTTGTTTATTGAGGTAAAATATACCTTAATTTTGGAAGATTGTAACTCAAAAACTATACCAGTATTGAACGTCATCGAAACGTTGAGATAAAGTTCTTGATGTTCATGTTCAGATTGTTAGTGCTCCTTTTCATTATAAAATTACGCTTCCCAAAAAATAGTAACATGTTAATTATATAATATATATTATTATTAATGTATATATATATAGATATATATAATAATATATATATATTTTGTGTGGTAGTATATATATATATATATATATATATATATATATGAATTAATATATATATATTATATATATATATATATATATATAGTATTATATATATATATAGTATATATATATATATATAAATATAATATTATTATATATAATATATATATATATTATTTATATTATATATTATTTATAATATATATCTATATATATATAACTATATATTATATTTAATAATTAATTTAATAAACTAAAATTTTAACTATATAATAATTAATTAGTATATTTATATTATACATATATATTTATATATTATATATATATATATATTAAAAATATATATATATAATATATTATAAAGTATATTATATATAATATATATTAGTATAATAGTAGTATTATTAGTGATGTACCCGATATCAAAGTTATTTTTTGGCTTCTGCAAATTATATCTGTGCTTTTTTATCTGTTGTTCCGTTTTGATTTAAAACAAAAATATAATAAAAACAATGTAGTCTTTCTGTATTATTAACAAATTCTTTTTTTGGTTTCATTTTTTTAAATAAACTACATTACTCACTTAAAACCAGTTACTTCTTAATTTGATACCTTCTTTCACTAGAACTAATCTATATAATTTCTTTATTGATGAAAATTTCCAAATTTCATCATGTGGAGTTTCAAAATGCTAAAATTGACATGAAAAAAAATCCTTTTCAAGCATTTTATTCTACAAGTATCGGGATCAAGTTATATTTACTAATGCAAAATGTATATATAAACAGGCATGAAGGAAATAAATGCAACTCAAAGACAGATTCTGCTTCTTTATAAATATTTCCACCCAACACTACAAGAGAATATTGGCCACGTACTTTTCTGAGACACGTGTAAGAACGAACGTCAGAGAAAAATTATCTTCATTCCTGGAAATGAAGACTGAGAAGTGATATATAGTATGTGTGTCAGTGATTAAAGAAAATGTATACAAAGGAAGAGGAAACAACTTAAAAACTAATCAACAAAACTTCACATACACATTTAAGAAAGAAAGAAGTAATTAAAATTTGCATTTTTAAAAATTGAAAATTTACTTCATTTCAAATTGAAAAAAGTTTTTTTTTCTTTTTTGAAGGATAAAAACGAAAAAAACAACAAGCAAAACTTTCTCTTAGACGAGATTCAGTCCAGAGACGAAAGCTTAAAAAGTTTTATCAGTCTAGTTCATAAAATAAGAGAGAGAGAGAGAGAGAGAGAAGAGAGAGAGAGAGATGGAGGGAGGATGAAGGAGAGAGAGAGAGAAGGAGAGAAGAGAGAGAGAGAAAAGAAGAGAAAGAGAGATGAGTGAGAGAGAGGAGAGGAGGAGAGAAGGAGAGAGGGGAAGAGAGAAAAAAAAAAAAATATGTGGAAAAACTTTAAAATGTCTTTTACTAATTGTTAGAAAAGTATATGAGTTACAAAATAATATATTATGTGTGCAAAGTATGTTAAGTGAGTGATTATGTGTAATAATATATATCAGTAAGAATGGCATATATGTTAGTAGTAAGATTTCAGTAGTAGTTTTAGCAAAATGCTAAATTTTGAATTTAACTCTTCAAAAGTACTGCTTAGATCAAGTTATACTTTCATTATTGGATATATGACATTCGTATTTACATTCCTGTATGTCAGAAACCAACCATATGATACATGACCGCAAAGTTATGCTGATAATTTTCATTCTGTTTGCTCATAACGATATCATTAAAATATATAGGCACGCTTATTCTTTTCTCGTGTGATAGACGTTGTAAAAGTCCAGGGTGTGATAAATTTTCTCTCTATTCCCTCGTTTTAAGATGTTGGTTGTATAGTGTTGTTGGGGTATTAGTTATATTATTTAGATATTTATATTTATGTGTATTAGTGTGTTTAATAGTTTTAGTTTATTGTATAGTTTGTAGTAATTAGTGTATATATCTTGTATTATATAGTTATATATATTATTATATATTACTTAGTATATATAATATATATATATATTATAGTATCTTATTATATAAAAAATATATTTCCAATAATATAATAGTAACATATAGATATAATATATATATATATTAATATATATATATTGATAAGTATTAGTATATATTATATATATATATAGTATATATATATAATATATTAAAATATATATATTATATATATATAGTATATCTATATTATATTAATATATATGAAATTTAAATTAATTATTGTATTGAGATATATATAATATATAGATTATATATATATATATATAGTTATATATATATATATAGAAATATATATATATATATATATTAGTATATATATTATATATATATTTATATATATATATAATATATATTATATATATATATGAATAATATAAATAGATGATACATAATTGATATATAGTTATGATATAATAGTATATTATTATATATATTATATATATATATATATATAGTATATAGTATATATATATATTAGTAGTATATAGTATATATATAATAATATATATTATATATTATATATATAATTATATATATATATAGTATATAATATATACTATATATATATATATACTATAGGTATATATATATATTAATAATATTACATAATCTTATGTATTTAAGTGTGCAATGAAAAGTACACAAAGAAGATAGGAAGAACTTACAAATTAATGCAACAACACTTTGAATACGCAATTAAGAAGAGAAAAGTAATTAAATTTCCATTTAAAATAATTTAAAAAAAATCCATTTATTTCAAATTGAAAAATGTTTTTCTTTTTTGATAAATAAAAAACCAAATTGAAGAAAACAGTAATCTAAATCTTCTCTTGAAAGAGAGATTCAGTCTAAAGACGAAGGCTAAAAAACGTTTATCAGCCTAGTTAATAAAAGGAGAGAGATGAGAGAGAGAGAGAGAGAAAAAAGAGAGAGAGAGAGAGAGAGATGAGAGAGAGAGCAAAGAGAGAGAGAGAAACATGAGAAAAAATGTGAATATCATGTTAATTTAAATTAAATACAAGATGCATTCCAAAAAAAAAAAATAATATAACAAAATAATGCATGAAGAAATAATAAGCTTAATTATATTATATATTTAATAAAACCACATTTATTTTTGTTCAAAGCAGAATCGAAACGTTTGCCAAAATTGTCTTTTTTAATTTCAAATTTTACGAGGATTGGTGAACCTGTTTGTTCCAACTCTCAAATACGTATTCTAATATTTCCGTTCGGAATTCACCTGTCACTAAATAAACAGAAACCTTCTTATACGTAAAACACACACACATACACACACACACACACACACACACACACAGCACACACACACACATACAAACACACATATTATTATATAATAATTATATATTGAATATATATATAAATATATATATATGTATTTATATATATATATCATATATATATATATTTATATATATAGTATATATATATATATATATATAGTATATATATAATATATATATATATTATATATATATATATATATATATTAGATTAATATATATAATATATATATATTAAATTATATATATATATATATATATATTATATAATATATTTATATTATATATAATAATTATATAGATCATATATGTATATATTATTATATATATTATATTATTTAGATATAGCTATTATATATATATATTATATATTATATATATATAAACTATATACATATAAGTAAATATTATTATATTATATTATATTATTATATATATATATATATAATATTATTATATTTATTATATATATTATATTAATTTATAATATAAGATTATATTATATATAATTATAGTATATATATATATATATATATAGTATTATATATATAGGGGTAGTAGGATGAAGTTGATTAAGTATTGTATTATTGATGTATAAAAAATTATTATATATATATATTTGTTGGTTATGTATAATATATTTTATTAAGTTATGCGAATTAATAATGAATGTTTTTTCTTGATATTTGATATTTAATATTTATTTGGTATATTTAATAAATAGTGAGTATAGGATTTGGGTATTATGGTTATGTTTGAAGTAAGTATTTTAAAGTATATCAATTTATTAGTGATTATATTATGTGATATATATATAATTGATGGATTTAATATGTGAGGTTGTCATTTATATTATAGGATATAGTTGTTTTCGTACTATATTATATATATAATATATATATATATATATAATATATTATATACAGTGGATCTAAGAAGGCTGATGAGGGTGTATGTTATTGTAGTGTTACGATAATGATGTAAAGCGAAAGCTAAATTATCTAGTGTATATTTTGTAAAGTTTTAGTTATTATTTTAGTTATTTATGATTATTTCTGAGATAGTATATTATAAATATATGAGTTTTTATATTATTATATTGTGTGTTTGGAGGTGATTGGTTTGTACTTCATTGGTCTAGTGTTTTTGTAGGAAGGTATGATTTGTATAAAATTGTCTGTATCATGTTTTATGATAATATGATTATGTATTGAGGTTGTTAGATGTGGATATGTTATTATATATAGTTGGTTTGATACGTATTATATTATATTATATTATATTATTATTTTGTTAGGATTGTAGGTGTCTATGTGTTATAACATGCAAGGATGTTTTTAGATTATATTAATAATTTACATTCAACTTAGTAACATATTATTATTATAGATCTAATACTTGTCTCTTATTTTGGCAGATATGTGAATAATATTTAATAATATGCGTGTGTCATTTTATTTGTCTTGTATATTATTGATTTATTATTTTAATCAGAAGTTACATAATTGGTCAAAATAAAAAAGCAAGAAAAAAAAAAATACATTAAATGCAAGATTTTATTACATAAATATGTTTATTATTAAATTTATTACCTTTGTTGTTAATTATTTTATATAGAATTAAAAAGTTTAATTGTAATAATAATAACTGAAATGTACGCAATTTTAATTTACAGACTACCAGATCCTTACCATTAAATATACTACTACTACTACAGAATCTTAATAATTTAATTAATTATAAATAATTTAAGTAATAATTATAAGTTAATAATATAATATAATAACTAATTTAATAATAATAATAATTAATCAATAATATATAAATAATAATATAATAATAAATTAATGAATAATAATAACAATATTAATAAGTAATAATAATAATGTATATATACCGAGTTATTATTTCACTTCTGGGACGTCAGGAATTTTTTGTTAAATGCGATATCCAATCTGAACTGTATTTCTCTTATGTATTCGAGTTAGCTGAAATACGAATATAACCCCCCAAATTAATTGCAACACGGGAACTTAGTTTTTTTTGTAAATCGTGTACTATTTACATTAATACTACTAATATAATTCACGGTGTAAAATGTCTTGTATTTGTTTTCATAGCGGCTATTGTTTCTTGCAATGTATGAAAAACAGGGGTGCATCGACGGTTGGTTGTAGAAAGTATAAAGCGATATGAAATAAAGTAAGGGAATTCAAAAATAATAAATAAATAATTAAACCGCCAAATCTATTTGAATTGAAATAAACTATTTGTGAGATTGCGAACTCCGACAAAAATTCAAACCTCGGTCTGTTTCCCGACGTTTTTCAATGATTCATTTGCCCTCGTTTTATTAGAGTATCTGGGGACGGATTGATGGATTGTGTATGTTGAATGTGACAGTGCTGTGATTTATAATTTAATATACTGATGGATTAGCCTATGTGATTTATTATGAGTTTATCTATTTATTAGTCTATTATAATATATATATATCATATATATAGGTATATATTTAATATATAGTGTGTATATGTAAGTTAGGTAGTTGAAAAGATATTATAATAGTAAGTATGTGAGTTAGTTATTGGTTAGTGAGTATATATATTTTTTAAGATAAGTAGGTATAAGGTTGTAATTCTTATTGATATAGAGGTGAGGTTTTTATAGATAGGTATACTATATGAGTGGTATATATCATAATATATATATATATATATATATAATACTATTAGTATATATATTACTAATAATATATAGTAATATATATTATAATAATAGTATATTTGGTATAGAACAGTATTATTATATATTAATGTCGATAGTTTATTCACGCTTAATGTTTGATTATATGATAGTAGTGATTATATATATATGTTATATATAATAGTTGGTGTATATGAATTCGGTATTATATTATATATACTTATATTAGATATATATACTATATATAATATATATTAATTTGTTATATATATGATATATTATAGGTTTTTATATATTAGTATACGATATTTATACTAATAGTAGGTTTGATGAATAGATATATAATACTATATATATATATATATATATATATATAGTATATATTATATACTAATAATATATATAGTATTATATAGTATATAGTAATATATATATATTAGTATTATTTATATGAGGTATATATAATTAGGTAATGAAATAGTATGAATTATATCATGATATAGTTCATATATACTAACAAATCAAATTGTTTAATTCACCTTACAGATCAGATCACCTTAATAAAGCCACGAAATTGTAAAAAAATGATCCAAACAAATTTGTTACATTTGTGGTGCGGGAGGATAACGGTGAGTCCAAATGAGAATATTACTCCTATAAATAAAAAAAAGCATATAAACTTTATTTTTGAAATAAAAGCCTGGGTGATCAAGATAATTCTTGGCACCTCATATTTGCTGTGGCAATCTTGTGTACACATCTACTTAGTTTGGCTTAACGAAACCAGTCCAGACATCCATGCCATTGCCAATTCCAATGCGTATGGAGAAACCAAAGATCACGCAAATGGACATCGTTATTTTTGCAGTACAACAAAATTGCTAGGAATAAACAATCAAGACCAAAAAGACCATTAAATATCCAAACCTTACCTTTGGCCTTTCCAGCACTGTTCCTCAAAGCGAAGAAGCTTTCCGGATCCCGTGCACCACACTGTAAATGTTAAATCTGCCTGTCACAGAAAACTCCGACGAAGAAGAATTATCAATTACGCCAGAAAATGATGACTTATGGAAGACCAATGATTATAAGGAAATCGTCAACAAACCTCAATAGAGATTAATCACGCATTGAACTCAATATCTTAACTCGCGATCTATCCATTGTCAAAGAAAAACAGGCGAACTACATTTTAAGTCTAGATTAAGGGTTGGAATTCTCACTTTGAGAAGGGAACTACAATATCGGCACGCGAAGAGAATTCGGACGCTTTAATTCGGTAGCCGGCAATTTAAGGTGTATCAATGTACTAGGGTTGATTCGATTAATGAGAGAACTAGAAGACTGCTCAGAGTCGTAAGAAATGGAGATCTTTTATAGGATTCTTCTAAACTCCAGTTTAAAAGCAAGAACAGTTGTCAATGGATTGTGGTGAAACCTCGACTCCTATATGCCTAGGGAAGCACAATTTTGAGAGTTTGTCAGGTATAAACATGAAAATTTTAGTTATCGAAAATACCGATTAACGAACAGCATTCTTGGAATATATCCGGCGATTTAAAAGTTATAGCACTTTTTGTTAGGCCTCCAAAAAAAAATATACTAAAATTTTATGTTTCCTATGCGAGGGGGATAGCAGAGATCGCAAAAATCATTTTGTCAAAAAGCAATGGGCTAAAAGAAATAATACCTGGAAATAAAAAATGTAATTTTTCAACCACGTGTGAAACCTGAACTCGTATATCTTCCTCTACTATGAAATAACATCTTGCATTTAATGGAAAACAAATTTTTAAAAAGCCATGGAAAAAGGTGGCTCCAGGGTTCCCTGATGCGCGTAAATAAGAAATCTCTGGATCAGTAAGGCTAAAATTAAGAGGGGGTATATTTGTTGGCCACAAATAAAGGAGCTTAATGAAGGACAAATCACTGTTGGTGAAAGCTTGAATAATATTGAAAACTCCATGGAGATCCTTTTAAAAGGTCATAACTTGGGTTTCTAGCCAATATTAAAGACCGACAACTAATGAAGAACTAGTTCGACCTCATTTCAACATTATAAAAACAATGACTGATCAACATGTCCTAAAAATACATTTACATTCATTCACACTTGGACTTTTTTTCCAAACCTGCAAATCTAGGGCACTTATAACCGAGAGCAATGAGTGACGAATTCCCACCACGATATTTCAACTAATCGAAAACGTTATCATCGGGGAAATGAAGAATCCAAATATGCTGCAGGCTATTGTTTTGGGCTTAAAGGGATGTTCCTTCAGCAAACTACAGTAGAAAAATCTTCAAAAATCTACATTTTAAATTGCAGAAGTATATAGGTGAGTAAATTAACTAAAGCTTATCATTTTATAACAATATTAAATTTTTAATTTCGTATTACAAAAAAAACCCTGCCCGTTACAACAAAATGGTATGCAAATTCGGAACATCAGCGCACAAAACCCCATAAGAAACACCAATTTTTACTCATTTAACAGACAAAAAGTCAAATTTTTTCGTCCAGTGATAATATGGATTGAAAGTTATTTTAGCCTATTTTTCAAATAAAAAATTGTTTTAAAAGATAATATATATATATGTATACTATATATATATTATATATATATATATTAATATATAATCATATATTATATATATATAGTATATATATATATAATTATATATATATAATATATATAGTTATATATATATTATATATATAATATATATTATATATTTATACTATATAATATATATATATATATATATATTAATATTATATATATATATTATATATATATATATATATATATATAAGATATATATACATATATAACATATAGTCAATGATAATGTTTATACGTATATACTAATATATTATATATATTATATATATTCTCTCGTCAAAAATAAGCACCACTCCATCATATGACGTTAAAAGTTTACAGAAAGACCAGATGCAATGTGTCAACTTATATATTTGCAAATAAGCATTATAAGCTCATGGACACAGATTCTACACTGCACATGTTAATGGTGTTGGGATGAATATCAGTTTTCCGCCATCGATAATTAAGACTAAATGACAAAACATGTTGCTTCAGCTTTAGCGATTGGGGGAAGGTTATGACGGGGACATGTTTAGTACGTGATCCATTCAGGTGTGATACCTGCTACAACCATGGAGAGGATTGCGTGCCTACTAACACGTGATAAGTGAATACAGATTACCACCATCCGAGCAGAGGGATACGGGTATCGTGAGCTTGGTCGACGGTCTGGTGTAACGTACACACCCATTGTACAGGTCGTGCAGCAGTACTGCAACACCAATGAACATGCAAGGCGGCGGGGCCTGGGCAGGCCGCGAGCCACGACTGGCATTGAAGACCATTTTAAAAGATCAAGGCACCTTCAAGTACAGCTTCAGGAGGTATATGATACCCGTGTGAGTGATAATACAATACGTCGATGGCTCGCAGAATATATTTTCGGCCACGGAGGCTTGCAATAGGACCATGACAAACCACGGGCGTGACTAGCATTTGCCTGGAAACAATTACATTGCACCGTTGGGGATTTGGCGAATGTGCTGTTTACGGATGAGTCCAGTCAGTCTTTACACCTCCGATCGGCAATCTAAAGTATATCGACGACCTATCTATAGGTACGCGCAATTTAAAATGCGGGAGGTATTGCCATTTGGAGGTAGATCTCTCATGGTCTGAAAGGCATATCTTTAACGGGTTTAAAAAGTTGATAGCCCTAGATGGTGGTTCCCTAACCACCGCTCGGTGCATCGAACACATTCTTGACCTGTTTGTCGTGCCACTTGCCCTTTACATCGGTGATGAATTCGTCCTAATGCATGACTACGCAAGACCACATAAGGCCAGATGTGTCACCTAATACCTAACGGCGGTCCAATTCAGAACATTAGATTGTCCAGCATACAGTCCCGACATAACCCAATTGAGCATATGTGGGACATGTTGAAACAACCGCCAGAAACAATCCAAGCTCTGTGGCAGGCGGTGCCTCGCGTATGGGATCAGATTTCCTTGAATTACATTCAGCACCTCATTGAGAGCATTCCACGACTGTGCCAAGCCGTCATCCGGGCCAGAGGTGGCCACACATGTTGTTGAGAAACACCATTCACACACGGATCTTTCACCGCGATAACGTTCCACGTTGGAGTAAATCCATCTGCCATATACAGAACCCATTCGCAGGTTCCCAGATGATTTCTAAGAGCATACGACAATCTTACCACTGTTTAATGTGTCCCCGATGCTATATATATATATATATATATATATATACCTTATATAACTGCTATATATATACTCATCACCACTATATATATATATATATATATGCTATATATATGGAAAGAAAATCCAATATAACAAAGGATATTTACTAAGTTTGCGAAAGAACAAAAATGAAGTTTTTCTTTTCTTTTTTTCCGAAAATAAACAAAAAAATCAGAAAGAAATATAAAAACATTAATACAGTAGGAGAGTATTATTTATTTTACTTCGTTTGATATATAATTTATATTATTTTTTATGTATATATATATATATATATATATATATATATATATATATATATATATATTATATATATATATATATATATATATATATATATATATATATATATATAACATATATATATACATATATATATATAT